>BDUI01005637.1:79644-93366 GCA_002335545.1 Apodemus speciosus
CTTGAGGTTGACATCAGGAATCTTCATTCTTTGAGGCAGGGTCTCTGACTTAACAACATGGTTAGTGTCACTGGCCAGCCTACTTGGGGATCTCCTGTCCCCTCCTTCAGAGGATGGGATCACAGTGGGCTGCCAGGGTGACTTGGACCCCATCCCAGTCCTGGGACGTGCRTAGCTAGTGCTTCAACCACTAGCCGGCTGCCCAGCTCCCTCTGGCTGCTTCGATGGTCCAGAGTGAGGGCTCTGCTGCCCAGCTCCTAGCAGCACCCAGCCCTCCTGCACAGAGAGGGCTCTGCTGCCCAGCTCCCTAGCAGCACCCAGCCCTCCTGCACAGAGAGGGCTCTGCTGCCCAGCTCCTAGCGGCCCAGCCCTCCTCCACAGAGAGGGCTCTGCTGCCCATACAGCAGTGAGCTCAGCCGGAGCTCTGGAGTGTGGCCCCGGAGCGGCTTCCAGCTGGTTAATGCATTCACTTCTGAGGGTCTGTCACCTCTGGCCTGTCAGCATGCCAGGCTCAGGCGACTTCCTTCTTTGCTGGGTTTGCTAAGCTGAGATGTCAGGAAGACGCAGGCTCCCGGTGAGTTCCCTTGAGTAGAATGCCAATGTCTTAGGTCATAATCTTTTATTTTTGCTGGGTAAAAAAAAGGCTTGTTCCTCAGAAATCTTCATATTTCTTAACTACAAACCTTATATAGAAAGTTAGGTTTCAGTATGACATTTTTAAAATGAAATTTGGTTTTGTTGTTTTTCTTTTGGTCTTTATGATCATGCCTCTCTCCTGTGTGTTCACCCCAGTGTCAGCCTTTACATGTCACATGTGACCTTTATGATCCTGCCTCTCTTCTGTGTCCACACCAGTGTCAGCCCTTACATGTCACATGTGACATTTATGAATCTGCCTCTCCTGTGTGTCTACCCCCAGTTTCAGCCCTTACATGTCCATGTCACATGTGACCTCTCGCACCCCAACACCCCTTGACCCCTTCCCGTGGTCTCTTGTCCTAGTCTGTGTCACTCTTACAGCCCTTCACTTTCTGTGCATACATTATGACCTGCTATCCTGTTGTGCTAATGAGATAGCGTACAAACATACATGCATTAAGTCTGAATTCGCACGAGATATGACAGGACCAGCAGTTCCTGTCAGACAGTGCTTCCTTGTTTAATATGACACTTCCYGGTTCTATTTTCCTGCAAATTTCTTATTTCTTAAAAGTTAAGTAAGAAGGTGGCAAACGCCTTTAATCCCAGCACCTGGGAGGGAGAGGCAGGCAGATCTCTTGAGTTCAAGACTACCCTGGTCTACAGAGGAAGTTCCAGGACAGGCAGGTCTACACAGACTCTTGACAAACCAAAAATAAAATCTGAGTGAAAACTCCATTGTGTGCCTGTGCCACAGTCTCATTATTCAGTATTGTGTTGATGGTGATCTAGGGCGATTCTATTTCCTTGCTTTTGTGAACAGAACAGCAGTAGACATAAATGTTCTGGTCTCTGCTATAGAGTCCTTTGGGTGCAGCCTGGGAGTGGTGCCGATGGGTCGCATGGTGTTCCAGGTTTCTGAGGACTGCGCACACTGACTTCCACGGTGATTGCCCTGGTTTCCATCCCAGCGGGGGAAAGGGCTCCTTTCCACAGCCGCTGAATTTGTTGTCCTTTTTTTACTGGAAGGTGGTGCATGGCCTGAGGGTATTAGTTGGACATCTSTGCCTATGGCCATCTCCGTTGTGAAGAGCTGTCCCTAACCTCAGCCCTCCTTTCCAGGAAGATAAAGAGTCACTGTGCGGAGCCTTTCACAGAGTATTGGACTTGCCTCGATTATTCCAACACACAGCAGTTTCGTCACTGCCGCAAACAGCAAGCAAAGTTTGACAACTGTGTGTTGGACAAACTGGGCTGGGTGAGGCCTGACCTCGGGGAGTTGTCTAAGGTAAGGTTTCTGCTGGGCCTCGCTCTGGTCTGGGGGTGGGGCTTGGACAGAGGGCACAGGCTATGACAAAGGCAGAAGGTGGGCTAAAAGGAGTCCCTCTGMGGATAGAGAGGGTGTGAGTTGTTCTCATTCACCAGACAAAGGAAGACTTGGCTCGTCCTAACAGAGGTGTTCATCTGCTTTGTGTTAGCTMTAGGGAGTAGAGTCGCGTAACATGTCGGTGAGGTCCCATCAGGTGAATTCATGGCGCAGTAGGGTCAGGCTGTGCCAGCCTCCTGAYACACCAAGAATTTATAAGTCCCTGCTCAGAGTGAAAAGCCTGCCCTCCCTTTCCTGTRTTGGTTATTTTGGTGATGGCTCTGTGTGGGTTGAAGTGGCAGTGGAGGCCAGGCCTGGTGTCTGTACCCTGTGCTCTTTGTGACTGTCTTAGCACAGTAATCTAAGTGTTTGTTCTCCTAAACCTGCCGCACCCCACCCCTCGCCCGCTGTTGCCTTCCTGGAGAGTTCTTGCCGAGCTGCACATTTCTGGGAGGGGTGGGTCTACTTGGGCTTTTAAAGATAGTTCATCTTGTGAAATTGAAGAATTTAGGGCCAAAGCTCTATCTTCACTGTAGGGATGAACTGTGTGAGAAATGAAAATGCTTCATTTAAGCTTTAAAGTCCTATAGGGACTCCCACCTCCCCAGAGCTGAATGCCTCACTGTGTTGCTGTGTCACGGCCTGCAGCCAGAGAGGCTCTACCCACACTGGCCTGACGGCTCTGCTGCTGCAGCTCAGGTCCCCACTCCTTAGAGCCAGGGAGTCGAGCTGGGGGAGGACAAGCTGGGTAGACACAGCAGTCCTGAACTTGCTTCCACGGCCCCTGCGGAATCTCCACCTCTCCTACTTCCGTCCAGCCCTGTCTGCAGAGGAGGCTGAGGATCCTTGCTGTCCTGTATGAGCAGTGCGGAGAGCCTGTGTGAGCCTGCACAGCCCAGGCACACAGCCTGTCATTGCTGTTCCCTTCCCTTTGGGGCCAGCGGCCATGAACAGTTGTCACAAATAGAGTGGTAGCATAGCTTTTGTTTTTTCAATCTGATACACTTTGTTTTACTTTAGACACATTCTTTTGCTAAACTGAAAAAACTTATTTAGAATAGTGGCCAACTTAAAGTTGAAAGTGATAGGACTTACACACTAACCAGTAAAACTGCCTTCTTGTTTCTTCCTTACCACAGGGGAAGCTTTGAGTCAGGCTTGATTATCAAAGCAGTATTTATTTTTGAGTCTTTTTATATGGTCATTTTTTTACCCCCACCCCCAGGTTTCCATATTAGTTGCCTCAAATTTGTATTTTTTGACGTGTTGTATCAATTTTAATTGTACTCCACCCCTTGTTCAGTCTCCTAGAAAGACTGCAGACAGAGGCCTAACCTGCTGCTTCATTCTCTTTGATTCTCTTTGATTCTGTGTGGCCTACTTCCATCTCCCTCTGAAGAGCAGTGTGGGCCCCACCCAGACACCTCGCCCTTCCCTGGGCAGAGTTAACTCCTGCTCCCACTCAGCAGCCTGACCACAGAGAAGGGGGTCAGGGGCTTCCTTCACACCCTACTTCCTCCTAGGAACCCCGTCTGCACACGCCGCTTCCTCCCCAGTCTGCCTCAGGCCTCYYTTAGGAGTGGCTCTGGGTGCTCCTGCCCTTCTTCTGGAGTGCACTAGAGGAGAGCATGTCGCTTTCTTCTCCCTCAGTCAGTTGTTCAGGGTCCCTGGTTACTTATGTTCAGGAACATTTCTTAAAAAACGAAGAATGACAGTCTTCTAGATCGATGTCATGAATGCCTTGAGTGAGGCGTCAAGCGACAGGAACCCTAAGTGACCTCCAGTTACAGCAGGGGACAGAGACCTGCACTCACGGCTTGGGCTCCGGCCAGTCAGCCTGTCTCCCATGTGTAACGTGCACACGAAGGGTTATAGTAACGGTGTGCCTGAGAGATCTGGCCACAGAAACGGACAGTCTCTCTGCATACAGAAGGCTAGAATTGGTACCATTGGAGTGAAAGCTAGAAAATGCTTAGTGACTGTGSCTCACTTATAAGGACCTGCTGCTTTCTTMATTTCCAAAGGGATAATTTCTGAGCTAGAGGTAATGTAAAGTGGTACAGCATTTACCTAGCATGTGCAGACCCCCCAAAATACAGAAAAGTCAAAAATTAAAAAGCACCTTCTCATGGTGGCCATTGGGGTGGCAGCTGTAGACTCTGCATCGTCCTCTCGGCTGCAGTTTGGAACCTGCCATCTAAGTTGGTCTGTTGACTCAGCTCGGAGTTCTTCTGTCCCAGCCATCGGGCCTCGCGTCCCTGCCTCCTAGCCTGCGTGTAGTGACTGCTTGCTTCCTTGTAACCGTCGCAACTATTGCCATCAGGTTAAATCTAAGCACCTTGGCACAGCATTGCAGAGTGTATCACCCAGCCCTGTGCCCTAGCTGTGCGTGGCATTTATGAACACAGACCTGGCATTGTGTCCTAGCATGGTGGYCTCAGTGAACATCTGTGGAATCATCTGGTGGCAGCTGAGAAGAGTGAGTGGACAACAGGCTCGCATCTCAGCATCAGTGCTGATGACAGCAGGGCTTGTTCGGGCGTACAGTCTGCTGTGTAGACTTCTCTAGACCTTCCCTCTGTCTTCCCCCTAATCGTCCTGGCTGACTCCCAACTCTCCTCAGAAATAGCCCAGACCCCGGCCTTCAACGTGAGTGATCTGTGCAGGTCCACCCTTCTCCATTGTCATTGGGCAGAGGTAGTAGGATCTTCACTGATAGTTCCATCATGCTCACTAGCCAGTGAGTGAGCCCCAGAGGAGAGTGTGTATCTTGTCCTGCTGCTCCCTCAGCTCCTACCATATAGAATGTCAAGAGGTCAGCTTTTAGACGATCACTCGGGGATTAGTTAGAGCTAGACACATCTGCCCGAGGTTTGAAGCTGARGAACGGTTGAGGCAGCAGGAGCAGAAAGGGGACCCCAGCAGTCTCGGGGTTACTACTGTTGGAGTTCCTTTGAACCTGACTCTCTTCTTCACCCTTCCCAGGTCACCAAAGTGAAAACAGATCGCCCTTTACCAGAGAATCCTTATCACTCAAGAGCAAGGCCAGAGCCCAGCCCTGTGATTGAAGGGGATCTGAAACCTGCCAAGCACGGCTCCCGCTTTTTTTTCTGGTCCATGTGAAGACGGGTTCACGGTCCACACTTGGTCACCTCGGTCATACGGACAGACGACGAAAACACCCATGCCGATCTCGTGTTCTTTCCTGGACCACAGACGTTAACAAAAAAGTTAATTTATGTGACTTGGCAGTTATTCTATACATTTCCTGCCCATTAAAAATTTTAAAGGAAACAGTTGTGTTTTATTATGCTCTATGTAACCTTTTGGCCTTTAAAGATGACTTCCCCTTGTTCTTTCTTGTGCCCCTGACTGTCCCACTTGCTTTGTCCTGAGGAGGACCAGCCACTGTGGCAGGAGACCCACAATACCGTACAGAAAAATGACTGAAAGAGGCTTTTCTATCTGAAGTAGCATTTCAGGGGTGTTTGGCATACAGTGCAAAGCCTCAGATATCTCTTCTCCAGCATTCCAAGCTTACAGATTTCACTAAAAGTCATCCCAGAGAAGTGTTCGGGACAGAGTAATGAGAAGTCTGAGCCTGTGACTCAGGCACGGGAGGGGCCGCTGGCTGGCCCGTAGGCAGGGTTTCTTGAAGCTCCTTGAAGAGCCTCACTTCCACCGTTTCCCCTCCGAAGCCCATCGTCCGGGTGTTATAACCCAGATGTTTTTCCTGATAGACAAGGGGGAGGGGAAGGCTGAACTCCAGCTCCAAAGCCAGGAAGTTGGAGGTCTGAGTGTCAGTTCCAACCTTGGGTGTGTTCCTTAACCTCTTGTGAGAGGTTGAGTTTGAGGACAAACCAAAGGGTGCAGGCTTATCTACCTCCTGGGCAGGTTAGAGCCCCACTGTTTATAAAGCTCCGTGGTTCAAAGCGCCGTTCCTCCCAAGTCCCTTCACCCCATCTAGCTCCCTCTCATCCACTTGGCCATTTCCTTTACAGCTGGCTGGGTCACTGCGCTTCTGACTATAGCATTACATTACCACATAAGACTAAGTCATCTGAACCTACTGGGCTTTGAGCTTCTCTGCAAAACTGTGAGAAGAAACGATTTGGATGGGTGTCTCCTTCAGTTCATGTRGAGAGAGCGAGGCATTATGGGGCAGGGGCTACTGTCTAAAGGATCTGGGGCCAGTTCAAGGGAGACCCCTGATGGTTGGCCATACTGCTCACCCCACCACCGGGGCATTTGCAGTGAAGCTCACACTTGGTCCACACAAGTTCCTTGCTAGCACCTCTGCCTTTCCAACTCTCGAATAAGCCCTTGAGGTTTTAAAAAGAGCGGAGGCAAAGTCTGTTAACGTCTTGGTAGCCAAGTAGTTGGAAGCCAGCTGCAATACCTGAAGTTGGTCATGGTCATAGATTGGCAGGTATACTGCCTGCCTGCCACATTTTACCTCCTCAGTTCCCTCCCAGAGGAAGTTGGGTCTGTCGTAAATAACAACACTCACCTAGTACTTGCTCTGTACCAAGTGTTTCATACTTGTCCATTCCTTTGTGTTCAGAGATGTTTGTAAGGAATATTGTTGGATGGAGAGAAGATGTATTGCTCTACCAAAGGACTCTGGGTAGGTTCCCAGCATCCACTTCAGGTGCTTTACAACCATCTGTAACACCTAGGGGACCTAATACCTCCCAACTCTGGGCACTCACACGAATGTGGCATTAGCATGATTTAAAATAAAGATTTTAAGGAAAAAAATGTCAACTAGCCCATCTCAGGGACGAAAGAACAAATGTTTAGGGAGAGGTGGAGAGGGCCCCTSCCCGCTTGAGAAGTACATTAGGGCACAGGGGAAAGGCTTTCTGGTTCTGATGACCATACTTGGCCGTTAAAACTCTTAATAATTCATATCTTATATCTGGGATCCCACCCCCAGAGTGATTTCACTGGTCTGTGGTRTTGACTGACAGGGTTTGAAAGCTCTCCTGATATAAAACTAAGCTGGAAGACTCTGGCTGATTTTGCATATGAAGAAGCCAGTAAGCAGGTCACATTCTAACTGAGAAGTGGTTAAGCTGAGATTTGAACCCAGATACAGCAGGTAGTAAAGCCTGTTCCATAACGTAAGTCAGTGCACCTGCACCATAGGGAAAGTTCTGGTTTAGTGGGTCTGTAGTGAGACTTGAGATTTGTGCCGGGCGTGGTGGCRCACACCTGTAATCCCAGCACTTGGGAGGCAGAGGCAGGCGGATTTCTGAGTTCGAGGCCAGCCTGGTCTACAGAGTGAGTTCCAGGACAGCCAGAACTACACAAAGAAACCCTGTCTCGAAAAACCAAAAAAAAAAAAAAAAAAAAGACTTGAGACTTGAGATTTGTAATAAGCTTTCAAGCAGATCGCCAACTCCTTGTTGATTGCCAAAGGGATAAACCACTTGTGGGGTGCAAGAATCTGACTGATGTAGCTTGCTTCAGGTGGTCTGTGGCATGCCAATCACTCCCCGAATGCTAATCCACTTCTGTAGAATTAGAGCAGTGCAGCCTGGCTGTTAATGTCTTCAAATTCAATTGTAGGATGTTTTAACTTTTACCCAAGTTGGACGGCAGCTGTGTCTTCCACCCTCCCCACCTTGCTTTGAATTCCTTGAACAAAGGAACCAGCTTTTGGCTTTCCTGTGCTCTTCTTGATGGGATCACACGACACCGTAGCCTTCTAGGACAGAAGGATCTAGGTAGTTAAGGATAATAATTTCTTACAACAAATGCATGTCTCGGGGGCAGTAGGTAAAAGGTCACGGAACAATTTGAAAGCCATTAGTGTGAAGGTCCCTGAGCAGGGCTTCAAATAACAGAAACTGGCTTGGCCTGAGGGTAGTAAGACTAATAATTCTTTGCATTCCCAAAGGAAACATATCTGCCCTTTCCCTGCCAAGCCCRTTCCTGTCTTCCCTATCTGAGTCCACACTTGTCTCCATCCTCCTAGTGTCAAAACACAAGGCGCATCTTTGGCTCCTTCCGCTCATTCCTGTCCSGTTCATGGTCCAACACCAAGCCCTGTTGAGTTTCTTCTGTAGCACATCTCACGTTGGCTACTTCCCTTCTTTCTCTCTGCCCTAGGCTGCCGTGTTTCCCTTGCCTGGATTATTAAAACAGTTTCCTCACTGTGGTCTAGTCCATCTTCCAGTTTGCTGTGTGTGCCTCTGCTGCTCAGAAGCTTCCGTGGCTCCCACATGCCTGCCGGGGAAAGCCTGAGCCCTTGCTGGCATCCTGACCATGTCATCTGGTCCTAGCCTAGCTCATTTCCCCACATTTATCTTAATCTTACAATGAACCCTGCACTCTATAGAAGGCCAATCCCAGACTGGTTTCCACTTTTTTTCCTCCTATGCTGGGGGTTAAACCCAGGACTCCCTGCATACTAGTTAAGCCCTAAGTTAACTAATGCTAACTACTAAGTTAATGCTAAGTTACATTCCCAATCTCAGTTTGACTTTTCATGTTTGAGGCGTTATCTCAACTAACTTGCTCAGGCTGGCATTGAACCTGGTGATCTTCCTGTCTCAGCTTCTCGGGTAACTGGGGTCACAGGCCTGTGCTGATGCCTAGATGCGTTCTGACGTTTAAGTCTGGCTGCTATCTTGCCAGGAAACCATCCTTCCTCCTCTGCCTCTGGAACCTCTAGCCATCTCTCAAGGCAGACACTAGTGCTGTCTTCCCCAGGAAGCCTGTCTTCCTACATCCTGCCCCATTGTTCCCGGGGCACGGTGGAGAGCATGATAGCTGAGGGCAGGGGCTCTGGAACTCCGTTGTTTGGGTTGGAATTGGTAGCTGTGTGACCCTAGGCAAGGCTCTTAGCATTACTGTACCTTAGTTTCTTCATGTGTAAATAAGGAGGGAGGGGCACAGAGATGGAATCTTCTGTCTGGAGTGGCCAGAAGTATTTGGTGAACTGCCCACCAAATGTAGTCTGCTGGGTTGACAAATGGCAGCAGTATCCTGACCGGGTGAGCACGTGACACTAGTGTTATCTCACTGGGTGCACACCAGGGATCTCCCCTTCTCCCAAATATAAGGGCTAAATGTCTGTCCTGATACCCACTGCATGACAGACATCTAGGAAATGACTAACTGACCACCACACTTATCTTTCCAAAGCCCATCTCCCTCCAAATGACAAATTCCTTTCATGTGGAAACTCGCTTAACTTGTTTACCTTAAATTGTTTCCTTATAGATAGCAAATCCTGGGTGAAATGCTTTGAGTGTAATGAAGGTTGTGTTCTTAGGCCATGAAACAGGTTATGAAGAACTTTAAAATCATTCTTTTTTTTTTTTTTTTTTTTTTTATTAAACCTACCTGCCTCTGCCTCCCAAGTACTGGGATCAAAGGCGTGCACCACCACTGCCCAGCGAGGATTTAAACTCTTAAAACCAACCCCAATGATGTACTTCTCCCAACAGGGCTGTACCTCCTCATAACCTCTCCAAACAGTACCACCAACTAGGCTTCAAATGCCCGAGCCTATGGGAAATGAATATTTCTCATTCAAACCATCATACATCTGTAGTCCCAGAGTTTAGGGGTTGGTGTGATGGTTTGTATATGCTTGGCCCAGAGAGTGGCAGGATTAGAAGGTGTAGCTTGTGGGCGTGGGCTTTAAGACCCTCATCTAGCTGCCTGGAAGTCAATATTCTGCTCGCAGCCTTCAGATGAAGATGCAGAACTCTCAGCAACTCCTGCACCAAGCCTGCCTGGATGCTGCCATGTTCCCGCCTTGATGATAATGGACTGAACCTCTGAACCTGTAAGCCAGCCCCAAATAAATGTTGTCCTTATAAGAGTTGCCTTGGTCATGGTGTCTCTTCACGGCAGTAAAACCCTAACTAAGACAGAGACAGGAAATGTAATCGCAGACGATCAAGGCCATCTTCAGATGCATAACAATTTCAAGGTCAGGCTAGGCTAGATGAGACATTCTCAAAAAAGTTATCAAGATTTGCAAACATGTGAAATTTGCTTCACACACATGAAGTGGGAGATCTGGGAAGCAATGCTGGATTCCTGCTTCCTCCCAATGGCCATGCTTTTGGTCTTTGGGCTCATCAGCCTTCAAGCCTGAGGTGCACATCAAAAGCACCTTTTACCCATCCATTTCACCCCCCCACTGTGCAACGTGGGTCTATGTTGTTCCAAAACCTTCAGAGGTTCCTGAAAGCATCTCACATACCATGAGAGTCTGGCCCATTTCTAACCTCCCGACTGTGTCTCTGTCTTCTATAAGATACCCCCTTTTGGAATATTGATATTTTTATCTACTGCATGAGATTCAGCCTTACTCAGTCTAACTTATGACTCAGACATACATATTGTGATTAAATGATACCATGCTTGCTCATTTATAGTCATAAACATGTGAATATATTTTCCTCTCCGTTCAGTGGGAGGAAGGCAGTAGAGTCTCAGGAGAACTCTGGGAATACATTAATAATTTCAGCAAACCACTGTTTTACAGTGTGCTGGTTGCTGTGTAGTCATAGGCAACACACAAGACAGACAGGGACCCTGCTTCCATACTGGAGGTAACACAGAGGTAAACGTAGAAACAGGATGGTCTGAGGTTACCAGAACTGCTGAGAAGGGTCTACACAGGGACAGTGTGAGGATCTAGCAGGTAGCTTGGTGGTGGGGAGGGGTTGCTTAGGGAAATGCTATTTGAGAAAGAACTGGTGGAAAACCATCCCAGTCTGAGGGAAACGCAGTACCACAGCCCCAAGGCAGAAACAAAGTCCCTCTGACAGAAGCAAATGCCCAGCAGCTGTTGGCTTGTGCTTTTTATTCTGACAGAGACACGTCCTGCCATGGATGCCTTCAGAGTCTGCTGGACACAGTCCAGATGCAGGTGAGGCGGCTAGAGTGTCCCCGGAGTCAGAACTAGAAGTCATCTGCCTCAGCCTCACCCCTGTACCCCAACATTTATCTGTGAATTTCTTCTCACTACAGCCTCTGCCCAAAGTATCTCCAGCTCTTCCTGGGGGACCCTCTCTTCAAGAGTCTGCTCAAGCCATGGCCCCTGGCCAAGAAACTGGAGACCGGTACTGGGGTTTAAATGGCTTAAGCAAGGTTGGGAGCCAGGATAAGGGTAAGAGGAGGGGGAGAGGAGAAGTTAACCAAAACTAAGGGTATGTGAAGAAGTCATACGGCTAATTAAAATATCTACCTTCCTTCTTTCTGTTCAGGAACACCTTGCACATAGTGTTCTCCTTCTCAGGAGCCAGAAAGATATCTTGTTTCCTGCTGTTCTGTCCCTCTAGGCACTGCAGGGCTTGAGAAATATCTGTTGAATATATGTTCTACAATCCAACTTCCTCCAAGAAGGGCAGCCTGGATCATCAAGAAACGTGTGCCATTCTGCAGACTCCACATAGGGAAGGCCAGTGTTAACTTAGTGACTGGCATCACTGAAGAAGAGAGGAAACTCACTTTTTTTTTTTTTTTTTTTTTTTTTTTTTTTTGGCAAAGCCCAGAAATCCCCGTGGCAGTCTCAGGAGAATGCCATCTGTGAACTGAAGGGAGGATATGTAAAAGGTCAAAGTAGGCTATGGTAATAAGAAATATAATTGCATGCCAGTGTTCCTTTAATTTGAGGACCGAATGCAAATGAAGCAGGCATGCCCTTTCTTCCAGGCTTATTTTAATCAATTCTGTTGCTCTTGCAGGAAGAGTTGATGTTTAAAAGAAAATGATAATAGCATTCCTTTCTCTCACCATCCGGAATGGGGACATTATAGGATATGACAGCTTGATTTAAAGACATTGTTTATCCAGTCGWCTGTTGGACATGCAACTTATGTTACTGTGGTGGCTTCCAAGGATCTGAGGGTCCCAGGTATGAACTCAAGTTGAAGAACTCACAGGAAAATTCTTTAGTGTCTGACCTACCATATCAGAGTAACAGGCAAGGAGCCAAAGAGGATGCTGAGGCAGGGGAATTTTGCCCACTCCGTCTCTAATTCTGAACGTGGTCCTAACAAGCTACTTTTCTGACTGAATCTGCTCCATTTTAGAGAAGGAAGGACWGGTGGAGGGGAGCATCTGGGGTGGGGTACCAGGGTTTAAAAGGCTTAAGCTAGGTTGGGAGCCAGGGTATGGGTAAGAGGAGGGGGAGGGGAGTTGTTAACCAAAACTAAGGGYATATGAAGGAGTCGTTCRGCTAATTAAAATATCTACCTTTTTAACAAATGAGCAGAAGTGCTCACCATGGATAGACAGTGCTTCCCCCGGAAGACACGGGTTCTCAAATGAAAATCTCAGTGCCAAATGTGGGATAGCCCCATGTAAGTATTGSTTAGGAAGGTCCCAGAGCGACYTGCCCCCATATAAGTCATCATCATCACTCTTGGTTGCCCACCAGAACTAGATGGTAACTAGACTGTTGAAGACACAACATACTCTGGTTGCAGCATGTTGAGAAATAAAGGAATTGACCTAGAAAGTGTCTTTCTGATGGTTAACTTTCATAATGCCAAAAGGTATGTTATGCAGGCTGTTGGTGGGGAAAAGTCATCACTTGACTTACACAGTGATGGGCCCTGCATGCTTCCATATYGTCTTAGTTAGGGTTTTACTGCTGTGAACAGTTACCATGACCAAGGCAAGTCTTATAAACACAACACTTAGTCGGGGCTGGCTTACAAGTTCAGAGATTCAGTCTAGTATCATCAAGGCAGGAACATGGCAATATCCAGGTAGGCATGGGGTAGGAAGAGCTGAGAGTTCTACATCTTCATCTGAAGGCTGTTAGCAGAATACTGGCTTCCAGGCAGCTAGGATGAGGGTCTTAAAGCCCACACCCACAGTGACACACCTACTCCAACAAGGCCACACCACTAAATAGTTCCACTCCCTGGGCCAAGCATATACAAATCATCACACATACCCACCTGCCAGGCAAGATGTGCCTATGGAAGCAATAGTGACGAGACTGTTGCAGAGGTAGCCAGCTGTTTTCTGGTTGTATTTGAAATGGCTCCACAGGAGAGAATTCATGTCTCATGCTGTAAACCTAGTCCAAGGGGGATCATAGGCTCTGGGGAGGGGAACCTATTGTCTTGCTAATCAGGCATGTTTGTCAGACTGGCTTTTATGCTGAAGTTGTAGGTTAGTGATGCTCTCAACCTTGGTTAGAGACRCTTCTTTTTGTAGTGAGCAGCATTCACTGCAGAGATTACGCAAATGGTCTAAGTGCAGAGAATACGTGMCCGTTGAGTGCTCAGCCCCACACGAGACATGTCTTCCAACTTCTACAAGGTTCAGGGAATACTGTGGAGGAGGGGGAAGGCCACATGAGAGCTGCAGCACAGGGGAGGGCGCTGTGAAGTGCTGTCCTCTGGGCCAGCCACTGTACTCATGGACCCACAGCAGCTACAGTTTTCTGCACAAGATCAAGACAATGGTTGTGGTTTAGAGGGGTAGGGGCTCCTGAGGATCCACCCCTAGCTGGGGGAGGGGTGACAGGGGCATGGAGGTAGAAGGTCAAGGAGCAGATATGTGTGGAAGTTTGCAGGTGTCCAAGAGGAGTGGAGGGGGGGGGTACGATCACAATGCGTTGTGTATAGTATGGAATTGTCAAAGAGTGAGTAAAAACATTCTCAAAAGGAATGCCATGTGACTTGTTTTGCCTTTTAGCTAACCTGTTAGAGGTAACTGGGATTTTGATC
>BDUI01005638.1:18127-32644 GCA_002335545.1 Apodemus speciosus
TCATACTTATTAATTAATGGGACAGTGTGAAGTGTACTTGTGATCATATTGGGTCAAGTGTGAATACAGCATTTGTCTTGAATTTGTCAATCATTCAGTGTTTTCATTGAMCCGAAAAGAACTGAGCCCTTAACCTATACATTAACTTTTCTAAATTTTGTTTTCCAACTTTAAGACAGAATAAATTATTCTTGTACTTGTTCGTTGAATTAAAAATATAGTTTAATATATGTTCTGTTCCCCCAATGTCTTCTTAATCCCACATGTTAGACAGGACTTCTCTAATTTTCTTCCTTTTTCCTCCAGCAAAATTTCCATTCATTATAGTGTAGTCCAATGGTTCTCAAGCTTTCTAATACTGTGACCCTTTAATGCAGTTTTGGTGACCCCTAGCCATAAAGTTATTTTTGTTGCAACTTAATAACTGTAATTTGTTACTGTTGTGAATCACATTGTAAATATCAATGTTTTCTGATGGGTTTAGGTGAGTCCTAAGAAAGAATTGTTCAAATCTAAGGGATGGTGGGTTGAGAGGGTTGAGAACCTCTGGTTTGATMATTGTGCTATGTTTCCAGTGTGTCTTGCAGAAATACTGTCTGAAAGATRTAGAACACCCACTTTGGGTCACTCATTGTCACCATCACTRTATGGACTAAACAGTAGCAGCATCTAATACTTCAGGGGTCTTATCTCCAAACATGTGCCATATCTTCYKCAGAGTGTATAGACATATATGGRAGACATTAATAGGCCTCATTTCCCTCTAATGATAGAGCTAACCCTCAAATTCAATTAGCTCCTGATAATTGCATGCCCGGATGTATATGGGTTCTTTCCATCTGCTGTAAGAATCTTTCTGAAGCTCCTAGTAGCATGAAAGAAGTTTTCTGTTTGGAGAAAAATAGAGATGCAGCCATCTCAAGTTCCCTCCAGCAGAAAAACTCTACCTTACTGCCAGAGGACCAGAATGTGCCTTATTCAGAAGCCCATTCACTCTTTTTATTCACCACTAGAACTGGCTGTAAACAGTACAGTGACCAGATGTTTCCCAGCAGCATCTCATTTGTTTTTGTTGTTGTTRTTGTTGTTGTTGAGAATGTGTTGTTTTGTGTGCTTCAATTCCAGCACTGCAGTTAAACCAAAGGTATGCACAATGTACTTTTATATCCCCTTAGTTTGATGATCTCCCTGTCTCTGAAAACGTCATGGTGTGAGAACTTAGTAAAGGACTGAGTGTATATGTGATTGGCTCTATRGTCAGTGGTCCCCCTGCTTAACACTTTCTTGGTTGTTAATTAGGGACTTGGAAGATGTTGTAGAGAGGAAAAGAAAGGGCACCTAGACTGGGGATTTAATTCAGTGTTAGTGTGAATGCTTACCATGTTCAAAGCCCTGGGTTTGATCCCCAGTACCACAAAGGWAAAGAAAAMACAGAGGGAGGGAGAGGCAAGGGAGGGAGCCGCCTCCACTGGCATCTGTTTTACCTGCAAGTCAATTTCTGAGTCACAGAGATGTTTCGAATCCCTTGGAAATTTATTTGTGCTTTTATCATGCACCCAAARATTTCAAGTCTAGAAAAATCTATATTAGGAGTCAAACCAGATACAATATAGCCATGATGCCTGTTACTTTGTTCAAACACAGGTAGTAAGGATCTGGATTAACTCCAAAATCATAGGTTAAATAATTGGCTTTGAGCATTGAATTCAGAAAAATACCATAGGTTAAAGGAGCCCAAACCATTCATCACTCAGTGTGTATTGACTTCAGTCAGCCATGTAAAATATGTCACAGTAATCACAAGAGAGATCAGCGAGGTTCTTGAAAAAACACTCCGTCTGACCTCTATAGCTCAAGTAGCATGAGCATCGAACACTTTTTATAGTGCTAAATTAATGACATCGTGCTTGGGTATAGTAGTAACTACATTCTTTTGTCCTGTACCACCATCTGATGTAATGCCCAGCTATTTCTCACCTAGAAGAGAACACGCACCCATAGCATTGATATCACAGAGTCCCATTAACTACTTTTCTCAGTAAATATTAAGCATGTGCAGACACAGAGGTGGTTTTCTTTTGTTGTATTTATAAAGGACTTAGTCTGATTAWAATACCTTACTAAACTCAYGAACCCCAAGATATTATAGTAGACAATAACACTCTTTTTTYCYTTYYTKTTTTTGAATGAAGTAATGCAAATTAAGATGCTTAGCATAYTGCAAACTGATCTGAATACGAYATGGAAAAGGAATGTCAGTATTCTCTGAGGTTTCCATATCCTCCCATAATGTTGAAGGAATTTAATTTAAGTTGACTCACTTTGTTTATTTTCTATTCTCAGTCATTTGGATGAGAAAGCTATAATCCTGAGAGTGTGAGTAGAGCCCTTTTCAGCCTCACCAATGAGAGGAAGGTCCACAGCATGGGTGGGAGGGGGGGTGTGCTGGCTCACCGCTCCTCTTGATTGTTACAGAGTCTAGGAGTAGAGCTGGGACTTTGGCTTCATCCATTCTCTCAGGCTGGCATTTCTTCTGTGACTGGCCTCCTTGAGTTTATTTGATCTATTTTAATAGTGCCCTTCAGGACCTCTAAAAGGAATTCAAGTTGAGAGAAGCATACRCACAGAGAATTCAGAACTARCTGCTGATGGAGTCTGAAAAGGATAGACGGTTATTGGCTTTGGCCATAGAGCAACRCCACAGGGGAAATGGGGTTTAAGGCCAGGATTCAACTAAGAGTGTGTTCTAGAGTTCTGGGAGATTATAGATTTATGGGTCAAATGGCTATCAGCTGAACACTAAGCACCTTATCAGTTCCTAACACAACTGGACACTTTCTCTAAAATGAGACATTTTTAATAATAATAAAAAAGGTATTAGCTAAAACCGCCCTTACTGGAACAGAGGTGAAACCAAGAGGAGCAAATACAGCAAAAGTTATTTTCAGAAACAGATATTAGCTAGATATGTATGAGGAAATGTGCACATTTTGAAAAACGGTAGTGTATTGACAAAGGTTATTTGTGTTTGCAATTGCTATAATATTTTTATTCTAAAATATTTTTATTGTACTTATTTATAAATTTTATTTATTTATAAAAATAAAGTATTTTTTATTTTCCCYCATGTAAGCACATGATACATAATCATCAGAAGAACAAAAAAGATTTAGGATATCTAATTTGAAAAACTAAAAAGTAATTGTTAACTCTCATTACATCATACCAAGCAGGCTAAGCAACAATATGCTTAAGRTGCAAGAGCAGTGAGACAAATGGTGAGTTCTGAGCATGCTCAGCAGACATACGTCGGCTATATTTGAGTGTGGCAGGAAATCATCAGTGACACTCATGAACGGCTGGGTTTTATGGCCTAGTTGTCATTAGGTGAAATAAAGACTGGACCTTCATTCTTCACAGGAATTCAAACACTCTTCAGAAAGAAAAGTTAACCCCTGGATGCCCACGAACCCAAGTGTGTCCAGAGACCATTAGAGGCAGACATGTAMAAGAGTCGCATGGGCGACTAAGAAGTAGTKCAGAAGGGAAAGGTTTTTCTCTAAAAATAAAAGATGGAGAAGAGCAGCGAGCCAAGGAGCTTGGGAGAAGAGGGGAATATACCATCACCTGATAAAGTGAGGTGCTTAAAACAGGGCTGGAAGCGGGGAAGAAACTGAGCCAGGACAACAATGTCCAAGGGATGCAGATAGAACACTTAACGCAACCCAGCCAGAGGCCAGAGCCCAGAGTCACTTCTCCCACCCATCACCACCATGTGAAGCTCCCAGGACCTTCGTTTTCATAATATAATCTTGGTCAAGACTACCAACTTCCTGAAAGTTAAAAAAGACAACATAAATTTTAAAAAATGTGTCTGAGAGGAGCCTGGTTCATCAGAATGCCGAAGAAGCAGAACCTTTCTGAGGATGGGAAGGCAGTGGTGTGAATTAAGGAAGTCATGGTGACTGGAGAGACACGGGAAACGACAGGAACAGTTAACGGAGAAGCCGATAGTTTAAGATCCTTTGTGCACTCTGATACAATGGCCCAGACAGGACTTCACTTGCTCGGGTGAGAGTCGCCTGGTGAGAAGTGAGTGRACTCTATTTGATTACAAAAACAAACAGACTTTGCTTTGTCAAGAGAAGCACTGGGTATTGTCAACCTTCAGGGGAAGTGTGCATTATGGAATCTCCCTAGAGCTGGCATACTGACAGAGCTGGTTTGCTTCTGCAAGTTGAAGTGTTGCTGTGGCATCATGCCTTGCCATTATCACCACAGGCATCAGCCTAGCACTTGTATGCAGAAATCCACAGGCATGGCTTAGAGGTCACCACGCAGGTGTTTGCACAACACTTCTTCAAAAGTGTAGGCATCCTGTTTGTTTTTCCCTCACATGTCACATCGTTGATATTCTTAGAGGCAAGCAAACATACAGAGCCAAAGAGGAATTTGAAGGCAGCCAACACAGCCTGACCCATGGGGTAACTTAGAACAAAGATGAAGGATTTGCTAAGTCTCTTCTCTCTCCAGACTATGCTACTTATCCCGATCAGCCTTACCACCAACTTACAATGACAAAAGTCATCCTATTGGGCAGTCACCTCAGGTAAAATCTCTAGTTCTGGGAAATATGTAAAGTAACATGCTTTACTAATTAATGCTGAAAGCTCATGTAAATAGGACATAGAAGTTATACTTACTGGAGTTTATTCCAATTTGGCTATTGAACATTGATGCTCTTTCTTCAATTTTTTTCTATTTCTTTATATGTGCAAACATTTTATTTGTTAGGCATAGACTTAGAAGCTTCCCCTTTATTACCTAAACTAAGTCTCACTAAGCCTATCAGATATATGTATGATTATTATCTTCCCAGTTTCCAAGATGGCACCATGATATTCAGCAACATGTTCAAAGTCATGTAGTTAATTTGGAATAAAACCAAGGTATATACCCAGGATTGGAGAGGCTTAGTAGAAAACTTGGCTCTCTAGCAAGTTAATATTCTACAACATCCTTTGTCTGGTTGTAGAAACTGTGAAATACCACCATAATAACATTTAGTGATAATAGCAGGTCTTCCTAAATGGTCACTTTTGTGACTGGTTCAAGAAGTTCCCATAAACCAGTTTTCTGGAAATGTGGAGAATCAAATTGCCTGTTGGAGCTAAAGAAGCAACATAATGATGAACTGCTATTACTTCATGCAAGTATTATATACAGTGACATTGCCTGGCCAGTGGGTGCTTCAGGATAATAAGAAAAGGACATCCTAAAATACAGAGCACCCAAACCTACCCACAGGACTTACATGGACATTGTGGAAAACCATTCAAGAAACATTTAGTTGACATTATGATTTTGTATGGGGCCTGGACAGATGAGTCTTTCTCTAAGCAAAACAGTTCAAGCCTAAATAGTTACAAGGGGGTCACACAGGCAAGCAAAAACATAAACTGATTAACAAACAAACAAAAAACCCACAGCTTTCAAGGTTGGATGTGGTAGCACATACATATAATTCCTGCACTTTAGAGGTAGAAGCAGGAGGCTCCTAAGTATAAGGCCCTCTTTAGCTACTTAGCAAGCCAGGGCTACATAAAACCCTGTATCGAAACAAAACAAAGGCTTGCAACGTAGTAGAACATACTGGTTATAGTTACACGTGTAAGAATGGCCTGTCGGGAACTGATTGGAAAAGTGTGATAGATTCTAATATGTTGCAGCTGATTGTCATAATGATTCCTAGCCCTTGCATGAGGAATCAGTATATCAACTTCAGGTAGAGCACACTGGAATTTTCATGGAGTACTAGGATTTCAATTACAATGAAGAACCGTAATGGAATGACAATTTCCTTCATGTGAGGATCGCATGACAACAACTGCCATTATGTCAACCTCGCATCATGACTATACTGGGTATTGACATGTCAGATCCCATGTTTTCATACAATGAAGACTTAAATAAATGCAGTTAGCTTCAATAAAAACCCCACACTTTAACTCTCCAATGGTTTTCACTAATGAGTAGATAGTGTCCAAGTCTCAAAGCACCCACATTTCCTTTTGAAAAGCCAGATTCATTTTTCTATTGGGAATACACTCTATATTAACAATTTGTTGCCAGACAGGTCACTTCATTTGATGGTCTTGATCCTGTCCTTCCATTTAAACACAATCCAGGAGGTTAACTTTGTGTTTCCAAACTCTCCACTTTCCAATCACTTGATTATTTTTCAGTATTTTCAAATCATTCACTTAACTCCTCTCTGAGGCAGAAGGCAATCTAAAGTACTATTGTGAAACAGCCCTAGAAAAGAGAACTCCCTTCCCACAGCACACCCAACAATCAGGCCTTCACAGAGAGTTAGATAATTATCACCAACAAAGCACTCCAAAGAAACCAAAAGGATCAAAAGGATCATATGCTTACAATCAAGGGGTCAGGGAGAGCACAGTAGGGTCAGAACGCATACAAAATAACATAAACCAGATTTTGGGAACCCCAGGGGGCAGGGAGCTGTTTCATTCCCTGGCTTTATTTTCAAACAGCAATGGATAATCTATTTTCCAGGGATTTGGGCAAGAAGACCAATCTGGGTGGGTGTGCTGTTGTTTCTATTTTTTCCTTTTTCACACAGTCTTTGGGGAGTGCCCATTGAAACTACTGCAAAAGGCCATCTTCTCAGTACATTAGTAACTGAACCTCTTTGGAAAAGAACCAGGGCTGACCTGTCTTCTACCACAGGGAACAGCATTAATGAGGCTGCAGTGGGATTCAAAGATGTGCCCTGGAAGTTTCTGTTTGCCAACACCATGGAGGGCAGCAAACTTAACAGGAAAGCTTGAATAGAGGAACTCAGTTCTGTGCCAGGGCATTGCAGAGAACAGGGCAATGTCTCTATTCATTAGGTTTAGAGTCAAATAAGAGCCACACTGCTAGAGAGAAAATATTTTTTAAAGGAATACATTTTTTTAAATCAGTAAAAGAATAAGGAAGGAGAAAGCCCAAGCATTTAAGCTGTCCGATAAATTCATCATTGTTTGTCCTTAGGCTCCTGGAGGTGGCTCCAACACACGGGAATTAGTAAGTACAGAGCGGGGTGTAGAATAAAAGACAAAGACGGTGGTCTGCCAGGGGGGACGGTAGGAAGCGATGGGAGTTGTATGGCTGAATGAACCCGAGGGGATTGGGTTCCAGTGGGTGTCTGGAAGCAAAGGCATAGAAATTACTCATGAAAGCAACAGAAACTAAACTGGGATCAGCCCTAAATACAAGCTCTAAAAAGTCTGAATCTAATTAGAAAACCTACAGGGGGATTAAAGGGTAAGAATGTGGATATGGGGGAAAATATCCTCTAGCAACTTGTCATTAGCCACCCCAAAGTCACTGCAAGGTAGCATACGGTAGAGGCCAATATTGTAAGCTATTCCTATTAGTCAGTTAAAGATTTCAGGTTGTTCCATCTGTGTTTCAACTCACTACACTTTACTAGCCATGGGTAAGGGGAAAATATCTTCCATTCTTCTGGTCATGAGGATGATTCCTTGATTGCCAGTTCCAGAAGGAAAAGCTACATGTCAACAATACTGAGGGCTACTGGCAGGATGTGGGGCTCATATTTCCCTAATTATCAAGAATGGAAATGGGAGAAAATAGACTTTCTTCAATGCCAAGTTTTATGAAAATGGGCATTTCTTCATCTTTAAAGATTAGTTCCTACCAAATGTAAACTCCGTTATAGAAACACAATCAAGATGCTACAAGCTCAAGAGAGGTGACATGAGACTGAGACACTGAGCAGCGGGTTGATGCAGAATAGATTTTGGATCCTGGTTGCCTGAATCTACATCCATGTTCTAATCTGCATTTATTATGCCTGAGCTCTTGGACAAGCCAATCAGTAGGTCTGTGTCTTAGTTTAGTTTATGTCTAGTATACAAATAGGAAGACATGTAAGATATCCTAGAAATAAATGGCTCAAAGGTTGGGTGAAGTATCTCAGAGCCTAGAAAAAGAGAATGGATATTTTCCATTAATTTCATGAAGGAAGTATCAGCACATATTTGCTAATAAATAAAAATAGAAAAGAAATGAAAAGGCCAGTCACACCCATGAACACAGGTGTCAGAATCTTAATAAAGTATTGCCAAAATGAGACCTAGCTATATATAAAGGAGATTAATATAATAATCAACATGTTTATCTCATAAATATGATACTGGTTTCTACTGGAGAAATCAATTATTGAGATGAAGTACGATAACAAGTGAAGGAAAAAAAACATGATGAAAATGCAGAATGACATTTATTTTATCTTAAATTTGAAAGTACAAGTGAAAAATAGACTTAGAACATCTGCAAACAACTGACAGCCCCTGCACTGAGGTCATGGAGCATGAAAATGACAACTTGATAAAATTACAGATGACAGTCAACTTAGTCACCTTGAAATCAGGGAGTCAGCAATGATGCTAACCATGTGGATACCTACTGAGCTCTGCACCAGTGTGAAGGGGAACAGAACAGTGCGTGCAAAGCATGAGAGGCGTGAGCAAAGTGCAATTTTCAGCATTTGTTAACGATGCTCCCCCTACAGAATTTTCTTCCCACAGGAAGGCCCTGCATAGAGTTTATACAGTTAAAGGTGGATAGCACTCTTGATACAGAGACAAGCTTTTAAAAGCCAACTGCATTGTCATATGCCAGCAAAGAATACTTAGATGGTATACCTTTAAAATCACAACACATGAAGTATCATTAATGATATAAAGTAACTAGGAATACACTGAACAGAAGATGATGGAACTGCAAAATATTGCTGATACTCATTTAAACGCAAAGAGCTACAACTTAGTATTGAAGGCTTTTTGCCATAAAGATATTAATCTTGTCTGTACTGATATCTAAACTCATAGGATAGTTATAAAAATATTGAAGATTTTTTTTATTTGTGTGTGGCTTGTGTGTGTGTGTGTGTGTGTGTGTGTGTGTGNTGTGTGTGTGTGTGTGTGTGTGTGTGTGTGTGAGAGAGAGAGAGAGAGAGAGAGAGAGAGAGAGAGAGAGAGAGAGAGACTGACTTGTATGCAGATGACTATGAAAACCAGATTATCTGGATCTCTTGGAGCTGAGGTTGCATGCAGTGTGATCTATGCGATTTGGGCTCTGGGATCCTACCTCAGGTCCTCTGGAAGAGCAGTATTCACTTATTCACTCTTTTTTTGTTTGTTTGTTTTTTCAAGACAGGGTACTCTGTGTAGCCTGGACTGTCCTGGAACTCACTCTATAGACCAGGCTGGCCTCGAACTCAGAAATCCGCCTGCTCTGCCTCCCAAGTGCTGGGAATAAAGGCGTGTGCCACCACCGCCCGGGCAGTATTCACTCTTAACTACTGAGCCAAGCCATCTCTCCAAACTACTCATAAAGTTTAATACTATTGAATAATAATCTTCCTTAATTTTAATATGACAGACTGCTTTTAATTGTTATTTAAACAAAAAGGCCCTTGTGACTAAGATACTCTGAACAAGAACAAATGTATGAGTTTATCCTCTATCAGACATTAAAATCTAGTCCATTGTCAAAACAATTAAAACAGTGTGGTTTTGGTATAAGAGCAGTCATGCTGGGTTGGAGGAATAGCTCAGGATTAGGAGCGTATCTTTCTTGCAGAAGACCTAGGTTCAGTTCCCAGCACCCACCTGGCCACTCACAACCATCTGTAACCCCAGTTCCACAGGATCAGATGCTCTCTGTTCTCCTTTGACAGGCATTGGGCTTGTATGTGGTGTGCATAAATACATAAAGACAAAATACTTATATTCATAATATAAATAAATCTTTTAAAGTAACAGACATTGGTCAATAAAACAAATGACAAAATCTATTATGATATTGACATTTTTTCTCTTGTGACTAAGCAACAGCCATCTAAATTAGACTTAGAATCTAATAAGCAGGAAGAAATTCAGGCCTGTTACTGTAAACACAGCCAACTACCTGTGGCTGGAGAGATCATAGACTCTACTCCATAGAGGAAAACCTACTACTACAATGTTCCCAAACCAGGATAATTTCTAAATGCATTCTAAATATTTATCCTTATACCCACAGTTAAGTTTAGCCTTCACTCCTCATCACAGAAACTTCTCTTTGCAGCAGATTGAGACCATTATAAAAAACTCACAACTATTCAAAATGGAGAAGATAGGTGATCATGTAATGCTCAACCCCAATTGATACTTCTACAACACAGCATAAAGGCTAAGGGAAATCACAGAAGGGACAGAGGATTGTAAGAGCCAGAGTCTCAGGACCTCTGCTGAGAGATGTAATGCCTTCTGCACCCATAAAATCTCAATCATATAGTCACCTAAATAAAACCCATACAGGACAGCACTAACTGACATGCCAGCATTGATGGGGGAACTCTCACAAGGCCCTACTCCTAAATGAGGATCTACAGACAATTAGTAGATGCTGAGAAAGAACATTGGTCTTCTCAAAGGATGAGCCTCTTCATAAGTTATGTCACTTTAAAGGGTCTGCTCTAAACACACAAACATACACACACACAAACACACACACACACAAGTAAATAGACTCAGCAGGTTTTATTCACTATATATGTGTATATGCATATATGCACATATGTACAATATGGATATTTATACACACGTATATACATGTTTATTTATACACATATGTATATATATATAAATATAAAAACAACAAATAAAGATGTTATGAATTCAGAGAGAATAGAAGGAGATATAGGATGAGTTGTATGGGTGGAGGATGGAATGAAAATGATACAAATATAGTACATATGTAAGAAATACCCAATAGAATGAAAAATTTATGGTAGTAATTAATTTCTCTGTGATCAGTTGAAAAGTATTCCATGATGGCCACTCCCTTTGATTACTATGATGTATAACTTTTTGTTCATATAACGTTTTTATTCTTCTTTCATGTAATACAAACTCTACTCCCTCAACTTCTCTTACTTGGCCCCCAACTCCCCTTTCCCCCAGATCCACTGCTCCTTCATTTTGCTTTCAAAAAAATGCAGTCCTCCCAGGAATATCAACCAAACGTGGCATAAGAAGTTAAAATAAGACTAGCCACAAACCCTCATATCAAGGCTGGATGACGGGATCTAGTAGGAGGAAAAGGATCCCAAGATCAGGCAAAAGACTCAGAAATACCCCAACTCCAAATGGTGGGAGTCAACACCACCATCCAACAACCAACCACAGCATGTATACAGAGGGTTTTGTGCAGACTCTGTGATTGCTGTTTCTGTCTCTGTGAGCCCCTAAGGGCTCTGCTTAGCTAATTATGTGCACCAGGTTATCCTTGACCTCCTGGCTCTCTTATATAATTTTATGTAATCTCACCAACTCTATATTTATGTGGGTTGGATTATAAATTTTCTCTTTGAGTTTTTTATAGTTTTTATTTTGCACACATATTTAAAGTATGTATGAGCACTTGTAATGTTGCTACTTAATTAGAAATCTGTATCTAGTAAAAATTATTCTACTTTTTAGAAGCAGGTAAGAAAAATCTAAAATAAAATTTAAACAGGACAATACAAAAGGATAGAACTTTACAAGCCAGCAAAGGAAGTAGATAATAAATAAAACAGATGTTATAGTACATGAACCACTCCCTCCCCCAGTAGGCCTCTCAGGCTCCAATGGATACACATGCTTATACTGACAGCACTAAGTGGATTCCCCTGAGTTTAAGATGAGTACAAGACTTTGGGAGATGAAAATGGTGGTGGGTTGGAGGAGTTGTAGAGATATGGGAAGGATTTGATCAAAACACATTAAATGTTTATATGAATTGTTAATGAAAAACAAAGCAAAAATTGTATCTTTATTTCTTACCAAACCACAAAAATCAATTAAGAATGCAGGTGGTTTTTGAGAATGTAACACAGGACTGTAACTTTGTTTTATACAAAATTCCTTTAAACATCCCAAAGACATCAACTCTGGGAAAATACTAACAATTTGAAATATATTCAAATCATGAACATCTGTTATCAGGATGAAACTGAAAGGAGTTTTAAGAATGTAATCCACAAGTTGAAGAAAATTTATAACAGAGAAAAGAAAAGTGTATTTGTAACACACAAAATCATGTTTATGCAACCATTAAGAAACAGATAACTCAAAGGGAGAACAGTTGGGCCAATAACAAAACAAAACACTTCATAGATGCATTTAAAAGGGAAGTGGCCTTTAAATGCAAGAAAAATGCTCCACCAATGTATAAATTCAGAACACAAATATGTTCCATTACAAGACACAATGTCACACCACCATCAGACTGGCAATATTTCTTTTTTAATCCATTCATTTCCAGGAAGAGCTGGTGGGAGGTACTAGTGAATGAATATGCTCAAAATACATTGTATAAATGCATCTAAAATGGGTAAACTGTTTGTATACACATACACATACACATGTATGTACAATCACACATAAATTCACATGTGGAGTATGCATGTATGTAGTAAAATAAAGAAACAGGACATGGCTGACAGAGGCAAATACAATTACTTCTGAAAGATAGTGAGATTAACATAGTCCAAAAGCAGGCAACCTGAAACTCTCGACTTATGTACGTTTTATTTTTTTGACTGGAAAATAATTTACAATGGTTGCTTTAGTTATACTTTCAAGTGAGAAGCTAGACTGTATACATATTAGCTATCTTACCATACAAATAAATGTCTATCTTAGAACAATGATCAACCTAATAGCACATTCCATTCCCAGAATCCTAGTTACTCAGGAGACTAAGACAGGAGAACTGTAGTTCCATGCCTACCTGGGCTATAGAATCAGTTTGGCCTTTGCCCAAGGCTAACCTGGGCAAATCAAGAAGCGACAAAGAGGAAGACGAATACRGCTTAGTGGTAGGCCACCTGCCCAGAATGCACAGAGGCTCTGTGTTCATTCAGTGTCACACGAACAAAGGAAGAACAGGAAACTGAGCTAAGGACTGATGAGATGGTCCAGCAGGTGGAGACGCCTAAGATCCAGCCTGATACACTAAGCTCAGCCCCTGCTACCCACCTAGCAGAGGAAAAGATCTGACTCCTGCATGTTGTCCTCCGGCCCCCACACATACACTGTGGCGTGCAGATGTGCACACATGCATGCACATGCGCACACACAGAAAATAACAAATGTCAAATGAAAACAGAAAAACAAAACCCAGAACATTGAGTTAGCAAGGGATAGGCTTTGATGTTTCAAAGAGTTTTGTACCAGATCGTAGGGTGTGTTATTGACGATACTGTAGAGTACAGCCAACGCCAAGGCTGAYGACCCACAGACATGGTGTTTGTGGCCATGGCCATTGCATTTTCCACTCTGGCCACTGCCATCCCTGTTTTCTAGTTACTGTGGCAAGAGAAAAATGACCATAGGCATGAGACCCATGACTGATGAGTGTGTGTGTGTGTGTGGGGGGGGGTGTCCTACTTAGATGCTGCTGAGAAAATAATATTTTGGTGTTCTTTTAAGTGTCTAGTGATGCTTTTAATGGTACACCATCCTTTTGAAAATCTTGTTTGGGTCCCAGGCTCACTKTTTTTTAGAAATAGGTTAATTCATTCTTTCTTTTAAAATTTTGTTGTTGTTGTTTAGTTCTTTATATATTCTGGATACTAATTCTGTCAGATATATAGCTGGCAAAGACTCTTTCCCATTCTGTACCAAGACAGATGCTCACTGGAAACTGTCGCCTGCATGCTCACACAGATGGTGGCTGTAAGAACAGCTTTCTGAGAGGCTTGGAGAATCAACATGGTAAGAGCACAAAGGACCTAAGAGCTGGAGAAGCTGCCTGGGCAGGAGGAGGCGACTCCAGGAGCAATGGAAATGATGAAGTGTGAGGCCCTAAATGGAGAGGAAACTCGGAGGACAGGGCCATCAATCACTGCCAAGCTTATCTTCTRACAGGGAGTGGGGCTCCAGCTTCCAGATGTTGCATTAAAACGTAATGCTCCCCCTGAGACTCACATGGCAGGCTTCCCCGAAGCTTCGGTTTCACTCAGCTAACTAATTATGAGAAAATGTGACATCGGTATTTCACTTTTTCTACAGGGACAAATCATTCCCAGCAGGAGGGAGAAGTTGTTATTTTTTTTGTTCAGTTTTCTTTTGTCATTAAAAAGAAATTACTTACACAGAAGTAAATAAGCTCTTGTTAGAGGGGAGGAACTTTTTTCCCTTCTCAATAATTCTGTCAATTTTACCTTAATGCTGACAATCATTTCTTTGTTTTCCCAATAATGTGGTGAAGTTAAAAAGAGAATAGTTTCTATATTGAATCTAGGACTAAATTAACTCGACCATTTACTAGCTATGTGATATCGCGGCATTTATTTAAGGACTTATTCCCCCAACTCTAAAGCTCTGTAGGCTGTCACCTACTAACGACAAACTTGAGTGGTGCAGTCACCGCGTGTCAGCACGGTTCTGA
>BDUI01005639.1:10545-24078 GCA_002335545.1 Apodemus speciosus
GGCATCCTGGCCATATTAGGAGAATCGATATTCTCCTTTTTGAACAGAAGGTATGTTCTGTAGCAATAGTATCTCTTATGTGTCCCCATTGGGTGCTGTARGTTAAGTAACTGTTATCTGTTACTTTGTAACTGTGATCTACCACAGGTTTAGTTGGTCTATTTTTTTGACAACTATCGATAATATCACTATAAATTCTCACATACAGGATTTGTGTGAATATAAATTTTCATTTGTGGGAGACAGAGACCCAAACCTTTTTCTTTTAATTTGTATGAGAACTACATGAGATGTTTCATGGTCTCCAGTACCATCATTACCATTTTAATAGTTTTTCAGTGATAGCTCACTGCTGTTCACTTTCGTTCCCATGACAGCTGATGATAACRAACATCTTTTMGTGTTATGTACCACATACCAAAAAAAGCTAAAACAATAGAGAGAGCTAAAGGCTATCTGGGTGCTGGCCTAAATCACTAATGACATGACTGAACACAAGAAGATGGGAATGYTGGGACCTAATGTGATGCTTCTCTGAGAATTCTCTGAGAATGGTGAAGAAAACTGAAGCAAATCAGCTTGTCAAGTGCACTTCCTCTTTTCTCTGCCAAGATGAAGAGAAGGGAGGAGGGATCTGAAAGTTTGTTTTCTACATGAAATCAAAGCCCAGTGGTACCTAGAACAAAGCACGTCCTCGGGAGAGACAGAAAAGTCAAGAGTGTCTCTAACACTGAACACATCCTTAGCCTATGGCGAGTGGTTTGCTTTACATTTGAGATAGAGATACATTAAAGTCACCRTTATCTCCAAATTTAGAAATAGTGTTTCGTGTCATTTTTATTTCTCGGGTATTCTTCAGTGTTCTGCAAGTCCTTGCGTGAATTTTGACTGAAAGAATCTACTTAAAGCTCTTTGGGGGGSGGGGGTGAAGAGATTTTAGGAATTACTCTGAAGTATGTGAGAATATATYGATTTTAGTAATTGAATCAAATGTGTTCAATTGGAATAATTCAGCACCCTGTGTGTCTTTTCCTTCTCAGGGGAAAAAAAAGAGTTAAAAGAACCTCTTGGTCATAGAGGCTAACATTATCCATATTTTTAAACTGTCAAAGCCTATAAAGATTCACGGTTCTGTTTAACTGTCATTCCTTAGAGTGGTTKTTTGTTTGTTTGTTTGTTTKTTTGGTATTTTGGATTTGGTTTTTTYGAGACAGGGTTTCTCTGTATAGCCCTGGCTGTCCTGGAACTCACTCTGTAGAACAGGCTGGTCTCGAACTYAGAAATCCCGCCTGCCTCTGCCTCCCAGAGTGCTGGGATTACAGGCGTGCACCACCACCACCCAGTTTGGTTGTTTTTGTTTATGACGTCAGTTCTCTCATTTACATTTAAAAACAGGCACATGTGGCCATGAAGTTTAATGCTTATTGAAAGCATGCATGACTCACATTAAATTAACATTGTTCAGAAGTAAAAGTGACCGCCCCCCRCGCATCGTTTCCAGATTCCTACAAACACCCCGGTATGGAAGCAAGGGACCCCACTGATATCTAGGAAAGATCCTAGAACCCAGAGTYGACAATRAAAGCTTTACCCTAAGGAGAGGTCAAGTGCATGAAGTTTAAGGTGGGGGCCACTTAACTGTTTGGGTATGTACTATATCTAGAGACGTGTTTGTTGTACTATTTATTCGAGCTGTGTGGCTATACAGAAGACTAAGGTGGCAAGTTGCTCACATTATGTGAAGGCAGCAAGATACTCATGCAGCTATTTTCAGAATAATAGCTTGCTACCCATCACCTAACTGCTACCTATCAGATGCTGTAATTGTCTCCTCTGTCTGCTGTACATGACGTGCTCTCTGCTGAAATAGCTGTTCTTAATCACGTACAGTATGCACGTATGTGCTTTCTTTTTTAGACTTTGACAGCGTAGTGAAAAACTGTTGAAAACATTACAGTGAGAATAGGCATTTCTTACCATTCCCATCCAAGTCTGTGTTTGAAAGAACATAAAAATGGTGTTGTTTCATGGTTTAAATGAATCTGTATAATATTTGTCTCTACTAAAGGAAAAAATAAGAGCACTTTATAGATAGACCATTTAAATTCTCATAAATTTTGAGAAAATAAAAATAGCTTTGCTCAATAAATGATAATTCTCTACCACCCTGGTGAGTTATCTCTCTTTTATATATATAGAAATGAATTACTTAAAGATAAACCAATAAATTGTATTTATTGGCAGGCCCTTGGACAACTAATCAAAAAAAGAAAAAGATGACCCAAATAAACAGAAATAAACATGGAAACTTTAAAACAGACATCAAAAGAATTCAGAATATCATAAGAGAATTCTTTAAAAACCTGTACTCTGTGCTCACTTTGGGAGCAAATAAAGAGAATAACCCTTGCACATGAATGACATAAAAATTCATAATATTCCAAAGTTTTGCTGGCAACCCTATTGCAATAGGCACCAAGAAAAATCCCTAACTGAAGCACAAGAGAAGGACTACCAAATGCCAAGTGTGAATATGTTCAAGGKCCTCAAAAAGGATATGAATAAATATTTAATAAAGGCCATGTGAACATAAAAATTAAATGAAATAATAAAAACCCTTCAAGATATTGAAGTAGAAGTTAACAAGGAAATGAATCTCTAAGGAAAACAGAACTTGAAATAAAACTAGAAATGAAAATTTTAGGTTGTCAAATGAAATCTCAGAAGTAAGCCTCACCAAAAAATTATAAGATATGAAAGAGATTATTTCAGATCTTGAAGACAATGTAGAAAAAATGGATATCTCAATTTAAAGAAAATGTTAAATCTTTTTTAAAAATTGGGCACAAATCTGGGAAACTATGAAAAAAAACCAAACCTAAATATGATAGGAAGAAAGAAAGGAGAAAAAAAACAGGTCAAAGTCCCAGAAAATATTTATAACAAAATCAGAGAAGAAAATCTCTCCAATCTAAAGAAAAGGTTGCATATTAAGGTACTAAAAGGGTAGAGAATAGCAAATAGGCAGAACCAGAAAAGATATCTCCACAACAGATTATAATCAAAACATTAAAAGTACAGAGCAAAGAAAGAATAGTAAAAGCTGTAAGGGAAAAATGACCAAGTCACATAAATAGCAGGCCCATTATGAATAAACTGTAATTTTTAAATGAAGACTCTGAAAGCCAGACGCTCTGGCCTGCAAGGGTGGTCCACRAATTCTGAGAGACAATAGATGCCAGTACAGGCTACTGTACCCAGCTAACTATCAACCACAATTGAGGAAGAAAGAAAAACATCTCATTATAAAACCAAATTTAAGTACATTCTGCCTATCAGCCCAGCTGTAAAAGGCACTAGAAGGAAACTTCAATGTGAAGAGGTTAACCACATGCAAGGGGACACAAGGAATAAATAACTAAAGAAGAATAAGTCAAAGAGGTAGGGGAAATACAATAACAATAMAACAGGAATCAATAAACACCGCTCACTGATAACTCTCAACAGTGACAATTTCATTTCTCAGTGAACAGGCACAGACTAACATATTAGATTAGAAAACAGGAGTCATATTTCTGCTGAATCCAAGAAACACACCTCACACTCAAAGATAGACATCCCTTCAAGGTAAAAGGACTTTAAAAGGTATTCCAAGCAAATAGACCCAACAAGCAAGCAAGTGTAGCTGTTTTAATATCAGAAAGAACAAAAAACAAAACCAGACTTTGAACCAACACTAATGAGAAGAGATAGCAAGGGACACAAAATGCTCATCAAAGGAAAAATGCACCAAGAGGATATTACTATTCTAAGCTTTTCTGCAACAAACAAAAGACCACCCAAGTTCATAAAATAAACCCTACTACAATTAAAATCATATATTGACCCCCACACAGTGATAGTGGGTTACTTCAACACCTAACCCTCACCAATAGATGGGTTATTCAGGTAAAAAAAAATAAACAAAAAATGCTGCAATAAAATAACATCATAAATCAAATGGACCTATCAGACATCTATAGAACATTCCACTCAAACACTAAAAAATATACTGTCTTTTCAGTAACTTAGGGAACTTTCTCCAAAGTTAACCAAATATTAGGAACCAAAGGAAGTCTCAACAGATACAAGAAAACAGAACTACTGCCATGAGTCCTAGCTGATCACCATAGAATTAAAGCTGGATCTTGGTAACAATGGAAAAAGCAGAAAGTATACAAACTCATGGAAACTGAGCAACTCACTACTACATGAAAATTGGGTCAAGACCGAAACCAAGAAGAAAATCGAAACATTTCACAACTGAAAATGACAATGTAACTAATATCTGAAACTATGTGACACAAAGGAAATCAGTGGCTTTAAGAAACAAGAACACAGCAGAAAATGGATATATCAAACAAGTAGAGAGACCTTGTATTGGTAACTTAAGAGCACACCTGAAACCTCTAGAGCAACAAGAAGGGTTAATACTCAAAACAGTGAGTAGGAAGAAATAACCAAACTCAAAGCTGAAATCAATGAAATAGAGCTACAACAACAAAAATTATAAAGAATCAATGAGAAAGACTTGGATCTTTGAGAAAATACATAATAAACTCTTAGACAAATTAGCCAAAAGATGGGAAGAGGAGGTCCAAATAAATAAAATTAGATATAAAAAGAAAAGATTAAAAGACATAACAAGGAAATTCAGAGAGTCACACAAGCAAACTTTAAAAAAATCCGTATTCCAAGAGGTCCACCCACCACCATGCATGTGCAGTACACAGAAAAGACCCAGCCACTGCATGGCCTGNAATTCTGAGAGACAATAGATGCCAGTACAGGCTACTGTACCCAGCTAACTATCAACCACAATTGAGGAAGAAAGAAAAACATCTCATTATAAAACCAAATTTAAGTACATTCTGCCTATCAGCCCAGCTGTAAAAGGCACTAGAAGGAAACTTCAATGTGAAGAGGTTAACCACATGCAAGGGGACACAAGGAATAAATAACTAAAGAAGAATAAGTCAAAGAGGTAGGGGAAATACAATAACAATAMAACAGGAATCAATAAACACCGCTCACTGATAACTCTCAACAGTGACAATTTCATTTCTCAGTGAACAGGCACAGACTAACATATTAGATTAGAAAACAGGAGTCATATTTCTGCTGAATCCAAGAAACACACCTCACACTCAAAGATAGACATCCCTTCAAGGTAAAAGGACTTTAAAAGGTATTCCAAGCAAATAGACCCAACAAGCAAGCAAGTGTAGCTGTTTTAATATCAGAAAGAACAAAAAACAAAACCAGACTTTGAACCAACACTAATGAGAAGAGATAGCAAGGGACACAAAATGCTCATCAAAGGAAAAATGCACCAAGAGGATATTACTATTCTAAGCTTTTCTGCAACAAACAAAAGACCACCCAAGTTCATAAAATAAACCCTACTACAATTAAAATCATATATTGACCCCCACACAGTGATAGTGGGTTACTTCAACACCTAACCCTCACCAATAGATGGGTTATTCAGGTAAAAAAAAATAAACAAAAAATGCTGCAATAAAATAACATCATAAATCAAATGGACCTATCAGACATCTATAGAACATTCCACTCAAACACTAAAAAATATACTGTCTTTTCAGTAACTTAGGGAACTTTCTCCAAAGTTAACCAAATATTAGGAACCAAAGGAAGTCTCAACAGATACAAGAAAACAGAACTACTGCCATGAGTCCTAGCTGATCACCATAGAATTAAAGCTGGATCTTGGTAACAATGGAAAAAGCAGAAAGTATACAAACTCATGGAAACTGAGCAACTCACTACTACATGAAAATTGGGTCAAGACCGAAACCAAGAAGAAAATCGAAACATTTCACAACTGAAAATGACAATGTAACTAATATCTGAAACTATGTGACACAAAGGAAATCAGTGGCTTTAAGAAACAAGAACACAGCAGAAAATGGATATATCAAACAAGTAGAGAGACCTTGTATTGGTAACTTAAGAGCACACCTGAAACCTCTAGAGCAACAAGAAGGGTTAATACTCAAAACAGTGAGTAGGAAGAAATAACCAAACTCAAAGCTGAAATCAATGAAATAGAGCTACAACAACAAAAATTATAAAGAATCAATGAGAAAGACTTGGATCTTTGAGAAAATACATAATAAACTCTTAGACAAATTAGCCAAAAGATGGGAAGAGGAGGTCCAAATAAATAAAATTAGATATAAAAAGAAAAGATTAAAAGACATAACAAGGAAATTCAGAGAGTCACACAAGCAAACTTTAAAAAAATCCGTATTCCAAGAGGTCCACCCACCACCATGCATGTGCAGTACACAGAAAAGACCCAGCCACTGCATGGCCTGYGGGACACAGGATCCATCACGAAGTACAAGCACATGGTGGAAATATAGGAGAGAAAGAGGAGAAAGGTTTGAACACTATGAAGAGGRGCAGAACTGAACATGCAAGGGGAGAGAGAGAAAAATAACCCGATGTGAGTAGCCTTCCCTGCCACTTGAGGCCATGGTGAAGTCCCTGCCAATGCTGTCACTGTGTCATGTCTAGATCTGTGGGCATACAACAGAAAAGGTCTGTGTCCATGTCAGTGGCTTATATTACCACCAAATGCCATGATGCTGTCAGAGACCATGGGGATGTCTCCATTGTGCAGTTCTGGCCCCGCCTCTCACTGGTGTGGCACTTGGGAGAGTGGACCCTGTACCATGCCTGGGTAGCACACCAGCTGGCTCTGGTGGTAAGTGCAGATGAGCCTAGCCTGACAGCGTGAGTATGGGAGAGTTGTCCTCACCTCTCATCTGCCTTGAACATGTGGGTGCAGGAGCGATGCCCTGCACCCTGACGACTACACCTTGTCACCTGTAGAAGGAGAGAGCTGGCTCCAAGGTCATGAGAGCCAGAGAGCTATCCCTGCCCCTTCACCAGCGGTAGCACTCTGGAGAGGAGACCCTACACCGCAACTGGGCAGAATTGTACAGCTGGCCCTGCTGACAAGGGTGTGGGTGAGTTGGCCCTGAGGGAGAGCAGGAGAACAGGAGAGACAACCTTATCCCTTTCTGTCTATAGCATTGGGTGAGCTGGTCAAAGCAGTGGGGGAAAGCTGGCCCTGGCGGTGTAGATGCAAGAGAGCTAACTACCTCAAGCACCACCCAGGTGCAGATCGAAGGCTTTGGTCCACCATRACATCTACACAACCGATGAACTTCTGGAGCATGTGAAGGGGCTATCTGAGACGAGTCCCAGTGAGAATCCAGTAGATAGAGTAGCAGAAGCCAGACGCCTCAAACAAGAACAGTGACTCATTGCAATGAGCACTTGCAAGTAAAGATGTGTAGACAAAAGGGTACACTGTGACACACTACAGCTTCTACAAGATGTGTTTTGTTTTGGGGGCTTTTTTTTGATTGGTTGGTTGATTTTGTTTTGATTTTGGGAGGTGGGTAGTGGGGAAGGTTGCAAGGCCAGGGACCAGATATGAAGGGATAGGAGAGATGAGTGGGATTAGGGTATGTGATGTCAAACTCAAAGAATCAATAAACAGGGTTTTTAAGCATCACAGAGGGAAAAAATGTATATTTTTAGCTTATAGTTCCAGAGGGGAAGAAATTATAAAATGTGTAACAGGCAAGGAAGGTATGGTATCAAGACTGCTTGCATCCAATCCACATCCAGCAAGCAGAGAAAAAGAATGGGAAGTGGGGCAGGGCTCTAATATTCAAATCCCACCTACAGTGATGTACTTCCTAGCAAGGCTCCAGCTCCTAAACATCCATAACCTTCAACACAGTGCCACAGACTCGGGACACTCAGTGCTGTACTTGGGTCCCAAATACCTTTTGAGATATTTGGTTTCTTTCAGAGTCATTTGAATTTCTGCCTTTAGGATTCCTTTGAACCCCTTGTTAATCTATGATTCTGATAAGGAAACATACCCTATGTAATTTTGTGTCAGTTACTAGTAATATAACAATCTCTTTAGATGAGGAAATAGTCAAAAAGGAAATACATGTGTCCTTTCCTTTTCCTATCAGACTACTGAACCAACTTCCTCAGGAATATCATGCCGGAGCAAGGGAAAGAATGACCCTCGGGTGTTTGCTAGAGCAAACACTGAAAGTATATTTCTATTTAAACTAAAATTTACATATTCTTTCTCATGTGTGTGGGGGAGTGTAAAATTGTAACATTGTCATATAAAGGTAGAAAGAAACCAGGGAACTTTTTCTCCCCAATTTCATCAAACTGTAAAGTCCCATTCTTCTTATCGATTTATTTTAAGATGTAATAGGTTTATGAATCTAAGTGATTTCTCTAATGTCAGGGAATGTTAAGGAACAAGACTATCAGGGTTATCAGTTTTCATTGGCTTGACCTTGGGAAATACTAAGTCTGTGCTATCTTGATGCTCCCCAGAGAGCTCTATCTGACAAGAGTTTCCTAAATTAGTGGTGATTTTTGTAATATCTATGAATTAATGTATGCACATATCATTTTATGTCTAAAGCAAGATTAGGCAGATGATTTTACCTCCATGTTTCTTGAAAATAACTTAGTAGCGAATCTGCAACCACTTCATTTCCACTATTTTGAAATATCCATTGCTAATCACAACATGCCACATTTGAGATGCATCTACATGGTGTGTGCCTCTGTGTGTGTGTGTGCATGTGTGTGAGAGAGATAATTTTTCATTTATAAAATATAGGTGTTATTACCTCTAACACTCCCTCTCTCTTTTTCTGCTGCAGTGTCTTTTCAAAAAACTAAGTTATTCACGTTCCTTATCTTAACCATGCCTAGGTGAAATGCAGGAACTTGAGTTAATTAGAATTTAGAACAGAATAATGTGTCCTTTTGCAGACAGGCTTTTTTCACCTTTTAAAGGCTCACCTAATACCTCCAAAGTCTAGTCTCAGAGATAGGAAATCTGATCTGTTTCACCCCATCATCATTTGCATAAAATACATGAGTTTGCATTTTCTTGTGCAACTATTTGAAACTGTTAACSAGTCAGTTCTTATAAGTTGTTAAAGCCAAGCTGTCTTAGGATTTCTATTCCTGCATAGACATCATGACCAAGAAGCAAGTTGGGGAGAAAAGGGTTTATTCAGCTTACACTTCCACATTGCTGTTCATCACCAAAGGAAGTCAGGACTGGAACTCAAGCAGGTCAGGAAGCAGGAGCTGATGCAGAGGCCATGGAGGGATGTTACTTACTGGCTTGTTTTCTCTGCCTTGCTCAGCTTGCTTTCTTATAGAACCCAAGACTACCAGCCCAGGGATGACACTACCCACAAGGTCCCTCTACCCTTGATCACAAATTGATAAAATGCCTTACAGTTGGATCTCATGGAGGCACTTCCTCACCTGAAGCTCTTTTCTCTGTGATAACTTCAGCCTGTGTCAAGCTGACACACAGAACCAGCCGGTACCCAAGCCTAGCCTGTTTGCACTGCTAAGCAGGGGACTTGGGCTAAGAATTCTAGCTACTCACAAAGACTACAGATTTCTACTCTTAGTGTATCTCCAATTCTTCATTCCTGTACCACTTTAAGCTTGCCAGCAAGATATATTGAAGAATTATGATTAGCTTTTCTCCCAACAGTCCTATTAGGCTATTTTAGAATTTTTTTAATCCCTATTCACATTGCAGATCAACAGAAATAGACATTTCTCTTGTAACTCATCTGTAAGTTCTTGACAATTATTGATTTTGCACCTAATTGATACAGTACTTTTTGGCATATCAATCAGCCACTTCAACATTCTCTGCTTTAGACAGATCCCTGTTCTAACCTGAGAGACTCAGGCTGAGGGCTTCTTTTTATAATTTCCTGTCATGTGAAAGGCAGTCTTCTATACACACGTAACCTTGCATTTCAATTTTGCATCACAATGAAATCTGTTCCGACAGCTTAAGCAAAAATTAAGAGTCCAGAAATAACATTAAATTTGATTGACTGTGGAATCATTAGCGTTTCTCTATTCAGGTGACAATCATAGGAACTGGAGGAATCTTTTAAAAGCTGAGCTTTCACATGTAAAGCAGTGGAAAGAGAAATAGTCTTTGTCTTGGGGATCAACACGTTATTATGCCTTTACATCCTGGATTACACATGGTTTTTCATGTACAAGTCTCTTTAGTCAACTTTTTAAATTTTTGTTTTGTTCTAGGTAGCTTTTTTTTTTTTTTTTTTTTTTTTCAAAACAGGGTTTCTCTGTATAGCCTAGGCTGTTCTGAAATTCACTCTGTAGACCAGGCTGGCCTCAAACTCAGAAATCCACCTGCCTCTGCCTCCCAAGGGCTGGGATTAAAGGCATGCGCCACCACTGCCCACCTTAAATTTTTTTCTTTACATAGTCACTTTAAAGGGAAATTACCCTAAACCAGATCTGTCGATATTTAACTACACCTATGTTAATGTCTTTAATAGAAATATTATCAATACCATGTTAGCCACCAGATCAACACATAATTACAAATCGACTGCTGTAACAGGAAAGAATGGAGATTACACGGAGAAAATTAAAGTACATTCATAAGGAAGGGCCCACACCTTAGCAGGAAAAAATAGGAAATAGCCTACCACTTGGGGCTTTCATATGTAATATAAGTGGATCCCTGCCAATATCTGTTTTATTGTTAGTTGATGAAAACAATGTTTCCCTATTAACTTTTTCAAACATCCTTAGTGTTAACAATTGCTGCTGCTGCTTCTCCTTCTTTTTCTTTTCCTTCTCCTCCTTCTCCTCCTCCTTCTTCTCCTTCTTCTGCTGCTGCTAGTTCCTTTCTTTCCTCTCCCTCTCTGTATCTCTCCCCTTCCCCCACCTCCCCTCCCTTTTTTTCTCCCTCTCCTTCTCCATCCTCTCTCTCCCTCTCCCTCTCTCTCTCTCCTTCTTCCTCTCCTCTCTCTCTCCTCTATCCCTCTCTCTCCCTCCCTCTCCTCCTCTCTCTCTCCCTCTGCCTCTCCTTCTCTCTCCCTCCCTCTTCCTCTCCTCTCTTTCCCTCTCTCCCTCTCTCTCCCTCTCTCTCCCTCCCTCTCCTCCATCCTCTCTCTCTCTCCCTCTCACCCACTTTCCTTGCCTCTCTCCTGTCTTCCTCTATCGCCCTCTCTAGCACCCATTTGTTTCCTACCATCTTCTTCTCTTGAATCCTTTTTCCCTCCATAATTCCCTTTCTTATTTAAGGTTATATACACAAATCAAAAGATTTTAATATATAGAATATAGACTGTGAATAAATTTCTTACTATGGCAATTTTTATAGAAATAAATATGCACAGTAGACACAAGCTTGCTATAATATTGCTTCCCCAGCCCCAACTTAATTCCCAACAAATTTTTCATCAATAGTTTCATGAGTACTTACCGCCCTTACCTTAGTTCACTTCCTGTTGTTGTGATAAAACATCATGACCAAAAGCAATCTGAAAAGGCAAAGGTTTGTTTTGCTCTCATGTCAATCATGAAGGGAAGTCAGGGAAAGAACTCAGTACAGTAACCTGGAGGCAGGAACTGATTCCGAGGTCACGGGGGAATGCTGCATACTGACTTGTTTTCCATGGTTTGCACTGGAGTCAGGAACTGATTCCGAGGTCACGGGGGAATGCTGCGTACTGACTTGTTTTCCATGGTTTGCACATTCTGCTTTCTTTTTTATTATCATTAATTATATTGTTGACATTTCAAATGTCCCCCTTCTGGGTCTCCCCTCCATGAGCCTCCCACCCTATCCCCATCCCTTTTGACTCTAAGACGGTGCTCCCCCACCCATACACCCACTCCTGCCTCACCTCTCTAGCGTTTTCCTTCTCTGGGGCATCACAGTCTTGGGCCCTTGCCCAACGGTGACACTACCACAGTGGACAGAGCTCTTCCACATTAATCATTAATGAAGAAAATGTCCCTTGGGCTTACCTGTAGGCTGACCTGATTGGGATATATTCTAAACTGAGGTCCTCTCTTTCCAGACGGCTCTAGCTTATGCTGAGTTAACAAAAGATTAACCACTATACCTTGTGTGGGTGTATGTTTCTCAAGATTTGGAGAAGTTTTTTATTACTTCTTTAAGTTATATATTTATATTTTATTGAGAAACAAAGTCATGCCAGTTGTATATGTACTCACTCATAGGAACACAACAAAACAGATAAAAATTAAGCTAAGCTTCCATACAGGGCTTTCGAAAATCCCAGAACTCGAGGTCTCGAGATCCCTGAAATTCTTTATGTCTGACTGTAGCTCCTGGATTTTGTTTCTCACTATCCCAGATTGATTGACATAGAAACAGCATTCTTGAAGGAACAGGCAAAGACCACCTTCTTTAGCTGTCAGGACATCTAGGCCCCATTGGTTCTGAAGCACCACAGCTGCCAAAGAATCAATCTGTTTCTGGAGAGTATGCACAGTTTCAGTCATTCCTTGGATATCACTTTTAAACTGGGAAATGAATGTATCATATTGGATCATGGAAGTCATTATCCCTGCAACTCCAGTACCAACACCTATGGCACAACCTGAACTGCTGCCCCTCTTATGTCGGGCAACTATCATATCTACAGCTGGGATTGGCAGGGATTCATTTCCCTGGATGACACCCAGTTCAGGGAAAAGGAGTACCAAGGTGAAAATTCCTGATCAGCTGGTGGGTAGGCGATGATATACCTGGGTGCCACCAAGAATTGACATGTTCAGGACTGCAGGGCACTGTGGCAGAGATGATACATCAAGGGTTATGGTTCTATTGCAGTCTAGGGAGTTTAGTGTCCCAGAGGTCATAAAACAGTTTGCCGTGCCAAAGAGGGGGGCAGAGGTAAGGTACGGAGTCATGGCAACATTGGAGTCAGGACAGCTGACAAAAGATGAGGTAAGGTTCCTTGGCAGTATCATGGAATCAGTATTGGAGAGGCTGTGAGTGACAATTTTGAGTCGATTCCAGTGGGTACGCATAACCCTATATGGAAACAGATACTCCCTTTTGTAACACCTTTTCTAGTCATCTTCCTGGTGTTATTATTTGCTCCCTGCCTCATTAATCTTGCTTCTACATTCCTCGAACGGCAAATACAAATACACACACACACACACACACACACACACACACACACATATATATATATATATATATTTCTAACCAATCAGTTCCTGTTACAGGATTACCAGCCGCTGCCCACAGAAGAGCCACTGTCCACAGAGGTACCTGATGCAAACGTTTACCAAGTGGATCCCAATGGTGAAAGTCAGCTGCACCCCAAAATTGATGACGCCCCTAGACAGCAGGAAGCAGTTTAAGAGGCACGGCGCCCTCATTCCCTTTCAACATTGGCTTCCCCCTCCTTTTTTTTCCTTCTCTTTATAATAAGAAGGGAGAAAAGGACTTAAGTGAGGATGCTTTGGTTCCTGTAAGAAAGGGAACAAAATAGTCACAGGAGCAATAAGGGAGACAATGTGTGGAGCAGAGACTGAAATAAAGGCCACCCAGAGACTGCCCTACCTGGG
>BDUI01005639.1:41851-53874 GCA_002335545.1 Apodemus speciosus
CACACACCACCACCACCACCACCACCACCACCACCACCACCACCACTACCTGTATCTAGCTTGTTCTCTCCCTCTATGGCTCTTAAGTAACCTCTCTTTCTTATGTTGTTTTCATGAGAGTTTGGCATATCCTATCTCTGACTCATTCTGCTGGATCTTTGATTCATCATTTTGTCTGCCTTTCAATTAAGCATCACTTTCAAGCATGAATGTTTCCTTCTACATCTGACTTTACCTTGTTAGGGATTAAAGGTGTGTGCAAGCCCTACCAGGCTCCTCTGAGGAACATCCAGCATTGGTGAGCTCTGTCTCCTGAGCTCCATTCTCTGGGCCAAGGATGGCCCAAGGAACATCCAGGGAGCCAACCAGCGCCAGAGACAAATAAATGATTAAAGACCAGCAAAAGAACACACTCAACAAAAGCATCATGTCACCACCAGAGGCCAGCTTTCTACTACAGCAAGCCCTGGATATCCTAACACAGGAAGATGACCTTAAATCCAATCATATAAACATGATAGAGGCTTTTAAAGAGGAAATGAATAAACCCCTTAAAGAAATACAGGAAAAAACTCAAAAAGGTGAAGGAAGTAAAAAAAAAAATTCAAGACCTGAAAACGCAAATAGAAACAATAAAGAAAACACAAACTGAGGGAATCCTGGAAATGGAAAAACTAAGAAAGAGAACAGAGACTACAATACAAACATCACCAACAGGATACAAGAGATGGAAGAGAAAATCTCAGGCATAAAAGATACAATTTTAAAAAAAAAAACAATATGTTGATCAAAGAAAATCTTAAATCTAAAAAGTTCCTGGGATACTATGAAAAGACTAAACCTATGTGGCCTAGAAACTTTTCGTCATATTTTGGTGAAGAATGTGGCTGCTTTTTGCCTTTATTCAAAGAGTCTGCCTGAGACTAAGATGAAGAGATTCAGATTAATTGTATTGACAAAGGAAGCCTCAAATCAACCAAGTCTAGACTGCTGTGGTTCACTCTTATGAAGAGCACTTTAAGCAAGTGTTGCAAGCTTAGAAAAGAAAATATCAAAATACATAGTTCAAGTATTATAGTGGCACCAGGAAATGCAATGGAGCTGAATCCTATGTTGAAGGATAAAATGGAACTAAGGGAGTGGTGACTTAGGGGCAAGATCCCACTCAGCTAGATTTATTGTTGATGCATTTGTAGTTGAACAAAGGATAGTTATATTGTGTTGGGAGTTATTTTTACCTGGTTATTGTTTTCACTTGGACTTTCAATCTGGAATGAACTACAATTCAGAAATGGAGGGCATTCCTGTGATCTAGATCTTGAGGCTAAAAGACACAGGATTTTGTTCCAGATCTTGAAGAATAGTGGCCTTGAAAAGCTTAGGTCCTGGCGTGTCAGTACATGCCTCTAATCCCAGAAAACAGAAGCAAGCTGATCTCTGAGTTCAAGGCCAGCCTGGTTCAGAGCAAATTCCAAGAAGATAAAAGCTTAGGTCCAACCATAGTGAGTGGTTCATGCCTTTAATCCCAGAACTCAGGAGACAGAGGCCTGCAGATCTCTGAGTTCAAGGTCAGTCTACAAAGCAAGTTAGAGGACAGCCAAGCTTAGGCAGTGAAGGAGTTGGAAAACAGGAAGCTAGTAATAATGTAATAGAACAAGAGGGGCATGTTCCTGCCCCAGCAAGCAGCAGAATTCAGCAGCTTTGGCCATGTGGCTCTGACTTTAGAGCCAAGAGTAGAAGGGATAACTGGGATAATTGATGCTCATTAACTCGAACTTAGAAATTAGTGATGATTAAGAAGARACCATCATCACTGAGGTGAAATCTTCTGGGAAGTATTCATGTTCCAGAGATAGACAAGATTGTACCTTGTGCTGCAGCTGGACTTGGTGATGTGTAATAATCACCCAGGTGATACGGTTTTGAAGGCATAAGGGGTCATGGAGATCAACTGAGGCTTAGCACTGTGAGAGGCCAGGGAAGGCCATTGGTGAAGGTGCAGCCTCAGTTGCAGTTGACAGCTCAAGACTGAAGGGGCCATGCAAATAAGTTAACACCATGAAGAGAGTCTATGAGAGACTATTGGTGAAGCCTGATTACAGCAGAAAACCYCAGCATATTGGAGATAGTACTATGGAATGACCTCCAAGAACAACAACAGTGAATTGTAGTTAATCAGGGCCTAAAGACCTACAGAAGGCAGAGCGGGGGAAGTGTCCTAAGTCCTTTGGAGGAGCTCAGAAAACCACATGTGGATCCCAGATATTGGAACAAGAAGCTGTAAGGTTGAAGTTGTCTTGGAGATCCCAAGATGTGAAGATGCCAGAGTCTTGGGATACCTACTGAGGAATGCTGCTGACAACTTTCCCCAGGCTGGCCTTATCGGGCCTCAGTGGGAGAGCGCCTAATCCTACTGTGACCTGATGTGCCAGGGTGGGACTGGGAGGAGAGGAGAAAAGGGAGCTGYAAACAGGATATAAAGTAAATAAATAAAATAATGGGGAAAAAAACAAGATGTATAAATCTAGGAGAAAAAAANCATGGGCATCTCTTTCTTTAGGTTAGGGAAGTTTTCTTCTATAATTTTGCTGAAGATATTTACTGGCCCTTTAAGTTGGTAATCTTCACTCTCCTCTTTTCCTGTAATTCTTTAAGGGATTTTTGTGTTTCCTCTATAAGGGCTTCTACCTGTTGACCCATGTTCTCCTGTGTCTTTTTAAGGGATTTTTGTGTTTCCTCTATAGGGRCTTTTACCTGTTGACCCATGTTCTCCTATATTTCTTTAAGGGAGTTATTTATGTCCTTCTTGAAGTCCTYTATCAGCATCATGAGATGCGATTTTAAATCCAACTCTTACTTTTCCAGTGTGTTGGGGTATCCGGGACTTACTGTGGTGGAAGAACTGGGTTCTGATGTTGCCAAGTAGCCTTGGTTTCTGTTGGTAGGGTTCTTGCACTTACCTTTCGCCATCTGGTTTTCTCTGGTGTTAGTTGGTCTTGCTGTCTCTGGCTGGAGTTTGTCCCTCCTGTGGGCCTGTAAGCCTGTCTGTACTCCTGGGAGACCAACTCTCTTCTGGCAGGGTCTGTGCACAGAAGGCTGTAGAGCTGCCTGACTCCCTGGTGTAAATGGTGCCTGTAAGGCTCCTGTCCTGTCAGGGCTCCACTGATTGTTTCCTCTGTGCACTCCTAGCTGTTTCCCTCCAGAGAGATATTTGAGAGAAGGCAGAGATCTCACCTCCACACTCAGAAGTGGAGGCACTGCTGGGAGATCACTCTCTCCTGGTGGGCTGTGCACAGAAGGCTGTGAATCTGCCTGACTCCCTGGTGCAAATGGTGGCCAAAAGACTTCCAAAAATTTTTTATTAGATATTTTCTTCATTTACCTTTCAAATCTTATCCCCTTTCCTCATTTCTCCTCTGCAAACCCGTATCCCATCCCCGCTCCCCCTGCTCACCACTCCCACTTCTCTGCCCTGGAATTCCCCTACACTGGAGCATCAGCCTTCTCAGGACCAAGGGCCTTTCCTCCCTTTGATATCCAACAAGTCTATCCTCTACTACATATGCAGCTGGAGCCATGGGTCCCTCCATGTGTATTCTTTGGTTGGTGGTTTAGTCCCTGGGAGTTCTGGGGGTACTGGTTGGTTCATATTGTTGTTCCTTCCATGGGGCTGCAAGCTCCTTCAGCTCCTTCACTACAAAGTTTTTTAAATGGGTCTTCCCACTTCAAATAATTTTATTTAAAAAAAATCCAGAATTTGAGGGAAGGGCCAAACAATTACTGGCCCAACTTGAGACTCATGCCATGAGAGAGAGCCCACCCCTGACACTATTAATGATATTCTGCTATACTTGCAGACAGGAGCCTAGCATAACTGTCATCAGGTGGGCTTCATCACCCAGAAACTATTACAAACTGATGCAGATATTCACAGCCAAACTGTAAGTGGAGCTTGGGGAATCCTACAGAAGAGAGGAGGAAGGATTGACGGAACCAGACGGGGGAGTACTCTGCAAGAAAACCTATAGAGTCAAACTAACCTGGGCCCATAGGGGGCTCATAAAGACTGAACTTCCAACCATATGATAAGCATGCATATGATGGACCTAGGCCCTCTGCATATATATAGCAGTTGTACAGCTAAGTCTTCATGTGGGACTCCTTAAGCAAGAGCAGGGGCTGTCTCTGACTATATTATCTGACTTTTAAAGCCTTTCCCCTAACTGGACTTCCTCGTTTAGCCTCAATAGAAGAAGATGTGCCTAGGCTTACTGCAGATTGATATGCCAAGGCTGGCTGATACCCACAGGAGACCTCCCATTTTTTTATAAGGAGAGGAGGGGGTTGATGGGGTGGGGGGAATGAGAGGGAGGAACTGGGATGAGAGGAAGGAGGGAAAACTTCTAATGGGGTGTGAAGTAAATAAATAACTTAATTAATAAAAAAAAGTTCCTTACAGATGCTCCCATCTACTTGCATGTAGTCAAGTTGACAACAAAAAATAGCCATCACAAATCCACCCCTTGTCAACTCGACACACAATTATTTCTCCTTAAGTCATGTCTAATTTCAAAAGAAAAATAGTAACGGGGTCATAATTGTACCTGACGTGATATTGCTATCCCATCCACTACAAATGCATTATCTATTCAACCAGGTCATAATTACACCTACCATAATATCACTATCACTTGTACAGCCTTAAATGCATTATAAGTTTAGAATATGTGGCAATGTCCTTTGAGGGACATTCTTTTAGTATCTTAAACTTAAATATGGTAAATAAATAAATAAGTAAATAAATAAAACTGGTATTCTCTTAATTGAAGTTATATGATAAACTAATCAAGGAAAGAAAACACGAATATCTGAACAAACACATTCTTAACAAAATACAACAGAAACACTCATGTCAATTATAATCCTCATTTCTGTGGCTAGTCACATGGCTTTAGCTGGTATTTATAACTACCTTCCTCTACTACCCATTCTGTATTTCCTCCACCATCAGCCAGCACTTCAGCATGTCTTGGCTCTTTTCCTGGAGGGGTGGCCCATACCTTCACTCCTGAAGGGTGTGTGCGCTTCACCTTTACATGGATTCTGAGGATCAAACTCGAGTTACCAGGCCTGCAGAGCAAGTGCTGCTATCTGCTGAGGCATCTTGCTGTCCCTCTTGTGACTTCTACGTCTATTAGGTATGGTCATCTGTTCTACTTTCAGGTATAGTCATCTGTCCTACTTTCCATAACAATAAAGCAAGAGACAAGAAGCAGATCCTAACATCACAGACCTTGTTGGCGGAACCAGATTGCAAGTTAAATTTTAAGACACAAAGAACACATCATATTAAGTACTCCAGCTTCTGCTCCAAAGAGCATATAGATCAGCCTTAAATGAAGGAAATTCAAAAGGATCGCCAAAAAGACAATTTAAAATGAACTCAGATATATACGTGATTTTATTGATAGCATGGTTAGGTATATATACAACATATATGTTAAAAGTTTGTTATTCAGATTTGAAAGGAACATGACAAAATCAAAATTCAAATAAATTTGAGCCAGGCATGGAAACATATGCCTTTAAACCCAGCACCTGGGAGTCAGAGGCAGATAGGTACCTGTGAGTTTGAGGCCAAGCCTCAATAGTGAAGCCAGCCAGAGCTACATATTAAGACCCCGTCTGAAAAAAATCTAACTATGAATAGAAAGATTTGACTAATTCCTTAATCCACGCTTCAATAATCTATAATTTAGAAATCAGTAATTGTAAGTATTTAATATCAAAGTCAATAAAGTATCACATAGTTAACAAAAGAGAAGACCATGGCTACCGTTGATCTCTAGTTCAACACTGAGGACTTACTAACCATTCTGTACCACAGTCATGATCCTGCAGAGCCTCTTCTGCCTAGGAGACATCTGGAATTTTATATCTGACTTTGGGTATCCCTTCTGAAAAGAGATCTACTCAAACCTGAGGCTAAGGTGACTAAAGACAGGACATGAAAAAGCAAAAGGACTCACCGTTGGTGTATGAATCACTGGTAGGAAAGACAAGAGTCCAAATGGCATTCTTTCAGATACAAAATGGACTAAAGTAAATGAACAATTGTAAATGAAAGACCAACATAAGTATCCAAACACAGGCTGCATGCCTGAAGAGGTAGGCAGACTCCCGGCTCTGAAGGACTACTGAAAGAAAATTCCTACAGAGTTTCCTCCAGCTTTAATATCATAAAATTTTAAATCTAAAACCCCCCAAAAATCATAAAGATATTACAGTAAGTATGCTATCTAATTTCATTAGACACTCATTAGTTACTTCCACTGAGAAATACTTTAATGACATTATGTTTGCACAACTCTGCTATGAAAGCAAAATAAAGCTTTTAGCACAAGAGAGAGAAAAAATAAAAGCTGCCAAGTCTTCTAATAAGCTCGCTGTATTCAGAAACACATTAAGGAAAATATACTACTACCTTCAAAACATTATAAAGTAGCACTTAATTTAAAAATTACCCAAAATTTAGCAAAGTGGATGGGAAAGTCTGAGTAATAACTAATCCTTCCTGAGAGGGAAAGGGGGATCAAATGAATTTATGAGTAATTTTATGATATTTAATGGAATTCTAATTAATATAATCCAATACTTAAAATTTTTTTCATCATGTCTAAATTATACTAGCTATGTATTAATAGTTCTATGTTATTAACAGAGGGAATAACATTTCCATTTGTGAAACTAGCTTTTAATTGGTGTTGAATCTTTCTATCTTGTGAAATTATAATCCTTAATAAATAATTCAAGTGTTGCTATCTATGAAAAATTTAATGTGGAAATGCTATCAAAAGCAATGAGAATTATTATAAAAACAGAAATTTGGAAATTCAAAAAATTATAGGTTCTTCCTTGGTAAGATCTATACACCGAAGCTTTTTATTATTAAATTGCAATTTTGTTAATCCTTACAATTATGTTAAAATATAACTCAAGCAATAAATTTTAACAAAAAAACTGATATCACTTGTGTGCATTATTTCACAAGCACTAGGTATAGGGTATATAAGATGCTACAAACCAATATCTCTCTAGGAAGAACTTGTAATTATGTGAAAAGTAAGAACATAGATAACTATGAAAAGGAAACCAAACAATTTCCTGGAAATAAAGAAGAGAAAGAAGTGGTACTCAGGTCTTCAGCAATATTCCAGCCATTGAGAGAAGAGTATGAGCATTGCAGAAATGGAAAAGGGAAAGAAGCAAAGGACAGGAAGAGAGAGGACTCCCCACACCCCACCCCACTGTCTGAAACACCACTTCTAGTAGAGAACTTTGAAAATTACTCTACAATGTTTTAAGGAAGAATTTTAACATAAAATCTATCAAACTACACTCTATCTTGGAACTAATGTAGAGGGTAGGGGTGTATAACACCATGCCCTGACCTTAGATTCTGAATAACTCCCTGCTATGGTGCCCCAGGGATGGCCACAAATTACCCATGCATTAAAGTGTATCTCACGGTTAATTTACACAATTAGTATTTACAGCTGCATCTATACACCTCTTTACATTTCTTTAAGCTCTAAATGATACCATGAACTGTGTGCATGGAATAAAATTTCAACCCTGTAAATAGATTTGCTTTCATGTGAGTTAACGATAAGATAGACTTTTATTCTCATATAGTTTTTTTTTCAAAATGTCTAGGAAATGAATTTTAACTAAGCCTTGAACTTACTATAAATAATTTTCCCTGGGACTTAGAGAAAAATCAGTAGTGAAATATTATGACAGTGTTAAGTTTGGGGGGTTGTTTTGTTTTTTTATATTTTTTTCATTAATTATTTTTATTTATTTACATCCCAAAGGGTGCTCCCCCTCATCCCCCTAGGTATCCACCTTCCCTGGAGTATCAAGTCTCTACAGGATTAGGTACATCCTCTCCCACTGAGGCTAGACAAGGCAGTTCTCTACTACCTATGACCAGGGGCCTCAGACTAGCCCATGTATGCTCTTTGGTTGTTGGCTTAGTCTCTGAGAGCTCCTGTAGGTCTGGGTTACTTGAAACTGTCTTCCTATGTGGTTGCCATCCCCTTCAACTCCTTCAATCCTTCCCCTAACTCTTCCATAGGGGCCCCTGACATCAGTCCAATGGTTGGCTCTAAGTATCTGCATCTGTCTCAGTCAGCTGCTGGTGGAGCTTCTCAGAGGACAGCCATGCTAGGCTCCTGTCTGCAAGCACCACATGGCATCAGTAATAGTGTCAGGGTTTGGTACCCACACATGGGATGGATCCCAAGTTGGGGTGGTTACTGAATGGCCTTTCCTTCAGTCTCTGCTCCATTTTGGTTTTGTCCCTGCATTTCTATTAGACAGGAACAATTTATAAATTGAATAAAATCCTTCTGCAGACAGCATAGCAAATATCTCAGACAACAGCATCATCCACCACAGTCAATAGAATCTAGACTTTGGTGAACAATGAGAACCAGGGCTTTTTACTTAGGGGAGCTGTTTCTATTTGAATGGGATTTTTCTGTGATTTTATGCTATCTGGGTTTTAACAGTTCTCCTTGGTTTTGTTGTTGTTTATTTATTTGTTTATTTGGCTTTGTTTTTAATAATTATGGTCTATATATTGACTTGGGGGAAAAACTGTCTATATCTAGAAGCTAAGAATACTATTGGCTTAGTAGCATAATGTTCAGGACTTTTATAACACACAAATGAGGAAGAATCAGCCTGATTATTTTTGAATGGGCAAAAATAAACCATTGTGAGTAGATCTCCTATACCTAGTGATAATTACTATAGACTAATGTAAACAATGAATACTGTAAGTTCTTTGAGTCCTCACTAGTCAATGTAGTTAATATTCTATATGTTTTTAGTTATCACAAAGGAAACAATGTGGTGTCTACAATGGGAAATCTGTTGGTTTTAACCCTAAAAAAAAAGTTCCAATTCAAATGCACAATTTGAGGAACAGCATACTAACTTCATACTTAAAGAAATTGAAATGGCCATAACACAAAGCCCGTGGAGCTTAGTGTATTCTGGATTAAAATAAACCCAGAGGAGTGAGCAAGTAGGGGGAATAAAGGAGACAGAGAAAGGAAAAAGAAAGAATCGGAGAAGGAAAGAGAGGATGGAGAGAGAAGAGACAGGAGGGAAGGAGGGAGGGAGAAAGACAGAGAGAGATTCCCATACCTATAACATGCATTTTGGAGACATACATTTGAGTATGAATGTTGTACTTAAGGATACTGTAGCTCATGGTTCTCTCTTGCTGTGATCACAGTCTATGATTACACAGCAGGTGCATGTCACGTGCTCTAAGATGTAGGTCATGCAATTTACAACTTATAACTTTATTTAGCAGATAGATTATAGATTAACATTAGCATGGTATGGCTTATCAAACCACAATATGTTGTGGTTTGGGCCTTGGTTCTTCCTCCCAGCCCCATGCTCCCAGAAATAAGACTCAAACTCAAAATATATTTACAAATACTTTGGGCCATATAGCTAAGCTCTTCTCTGATTAGATATAACTTAAAATATCCTACATATTCTAGTCTGCAATCTGCCTTGTGGCTGGTTACCTGTGCTCAAGTACCACGTGTCCATTGTGTCACATCTTTCCAGCAAATCTCTTTGCCTCCTTCTCTCCCAGAATTCTTTCTCCTCCAGATGTCCTATCCTCTATTTCTTCCCTAAGTCATAGGCCATAGGCTTACTAATTAACAGGTGATGCATCCATACAATACACAAGATGTTCTCTCTACAACAATATATGTTGCATTAATAAATCATTCAATGTAAGTAAAAAGCTATTATACCACACTGCTATAATTTTTTACACCACCAAGACAGAAAATTTTTACTAATACAACATAGTGTTTTGAAAAATAATTTCTAACAGATTACCACTTTAAGAGATGTTAAAATGAACAAACAAAGCAATATTCTGCAAGGAGATGATATTTATAGAAAAGCAATTTCATTACCTCTATATCCAGTCATTATCCTCGTTATTGTACTTCTAAGAAAAATTCTAAGAAGGTAATGAATGAAATATAAGATCTTACCCAGTATCGTGCATATGGTTGGATGAATACTAGGACTTACTTAATGACCTTTGTCACTTGTTGCTACCCTTATATGGACCATTTAAATTCTCCCAATGAGACTGGTTCTTGAAAATTATTAGAATCTAACACAAAAAATAATTTTTTAGTTCTGTCTTGCAAGAAAAGTTAAATTGGATATTAAATTTCCACTTCCAACGGTCAGTTTATCCACTCTGAAAATAGACTGCCTTGGGTAGAACAATAGACAGAAAACATGGCACTATGCTGATTATCACAACTTTGATGGATTCGTTCCAAATATAAAAGGTTAACAGAATCTCTACACATTCCATTAAAAGGAAAGAATGGAGAAAGGAGGAGAAGGAGGGAGAAAGACAGGGAGGAGGGGAAGGAAGGGAGAGAGAATGGGGAAGTAAAATAGGAATGAAGGAGAAGGGAGGAAGAAAGGAAGGGAGAGAGGAAGGAGGAAGGGAGGAATGGATGGAGGAAGTGAGGGAAGAAGAAAATGTGTGGGAATAACTTTTACTAAAGTTACCATGTAACTTCAAAAACTAAACTTTGGCCAGATGTGGTAACCAAGTTAATAATATGCCTTGAAATTATTCAAATCCATGCACTAAGTCCATTTCCCTATTTACCATGCCTGTTTAACTTGCCTTTCAAGGACAACATAACCAACCTTACTATGTATGTACTGCCTATGTAATTGAATTTTGCAAGCTAAATTTTAATCTTTCTAATTTTTCATGTTTGTAAGTATTTTACCTGTATGTACATCTGTATACCAATTGTGAGCCAGATCTCCATGGAGGCCAAAAGAAGGCATCAAATTCCTGAAACTGGACTTGTAGTTATGAGCCATCATGTGGGTGCTGGGAACCAAACCTGGGTCCTCTGGAAGAGTAGTCAGTTCTCTTAACCACTGAGCCATCTCTTCATCTACATTTCATCCTAAATTATGTACTCTTCTCTGCCCTTACATAAAATAGTATATTGCAGTGAGAGAGAGAGTGTGTGAGGGTGTGTAAGAATGTGTCTGTGTGTGTGTCTATGTCTGTGTGTGTCGTGTATGTCTCTGTGTCTGTATGTGTCATGTATCTGTGTGTCTGTGTGTCTGTGTGTTTAGCTGAAGTAAACAAAGGTTGAAAGCAACCTTAAAGAAACCAAATATCCAAAAATTTTGGAAACAACATGTGGCTATAGATTGACAAATCTGAGGTTTGGGAGCCAAATAGGGTCAGTAAAATAATTTTTTCTCTTATAAATACTACTAAATATTTCCGTAGAAAGAAAATTTTTATTTCTTCCCTCATACCATGTCTTCATGCTATTCAATAAATACAGAGAAAATCCCTTTGTTAGAAACAGACAGACATCAAAAACACAGAACATACTATAGACAGGCCACAGACTATAAACTATACACAGCTGTTAGATAAAAGGAGAAAAGTAGAATGTAAATTTCAGTTTTATTTCCTCAGATGGAGGAATGAGATGAGAGCCTTACCCAAGCTATGCAAATGCATGCCTTGGGCTGAGCCCAGAGCATATCTTTCCCTGTTCTAACTATACCTAGGCCTGGAAGCTTCTCTACAATCTAGTCTTCCAAGCTGACTGATTCAATCTGGCTTCTCTCAGCTTCTCACTGAATTGCTCTGCCTAGCTTCATAGTTAATGTTAGCAATGTTCTAATCTTCTAGCTACTTCTGATGCTCTGATTTGTTTTGTCTTCACTTGTGTCTAGCTAATATTCTCTCTGCCACCTGTCTTTATAAAAACTGTCCTGCTAAAAGTTCCTCACATAACCCCAGCACCTGTGTCTTACTTATTCTCTCTGCACTCTATGTAAAACTGTCCCAGTAAAACTGCCACACACACACACACACACACACACACACACACACACACACACACACACAC
>BDUI01005639.1:58185-70304 GCA_002335545.1 Apodemus speciosus
AGCAAGACACTGTCAGAAAGAGAAAGCAGAAAGTGTATATGGAKTGTACAATACTGGACATACTTGTCCAATTACCAAATTAGAGAGACCACTGGGTAACAGTCAGTAAATTTCTAATTGCTCCTTTAAATTTCAATCAATTAGGATATGTTGGTAATATCAATTTTCATGTTTAGAGATATTAAGGAAAAGTGATTGTTACTTCCTGTTATTTTTGTTGTTAGAAGTGGAATTATGTTTGTGTGAGTTTGTTAGATTACTTTCTTGCTTTTTCTAGGGCTTAGTTTCCCTCCTTGTGTTGGCGTTTTCCATCTATTATCCTTTGTAGGGCTGGATTTGTGGAAAGATATTGTGTGAATTTGGTTTTATCATGAAATATCTTGATTTCTTCATCTATGGTGATTGAGAGTTTTGCTAGGTATAGAAGTCTGGGCTGACATTTGTGTTCTTTTAGGCTCTGTATGAGATCATCCCAGGATCTTCTAGCTTCATAGTCTCTAGTGAGAAGTCTAGTGTAATTCTGACAGGTCTGCCTTTATATGTTACTTAACCTTTTTCCCTTACTGCTTTTAATATTCTTTCTTTGTTTAGTGCATTTGATGTTTTGATTATTCTGTGCTGGAAGGACTTTCTGTCCTGGTCCAGTGTGTTTGGAGTTCTTTAGGCTTCTTGTATGTTCATGGGCATCTCTTTCTTTAGGTTAAGGAAGTTTCCTTCTATAATTTTTGTTAAAGATATTTACTGGCCCTTTAACTTGAGAGTCTTCGCTCTCTTCTATACCTATTATCCTTATGTTTGGTCTTCCCATTGTGTCCTGGATTTCCTGGATGTTTTGGATTAGAAGTTTTTTGCTTTTTTGTTTTCTTTGACTGTTGTGTCAATGTTTTCTATGGTATCKTCTGCACTTGAGATTCTCTCCTCTATCTCTTGTATTCTGTTGCTGATGCTTTCCCATGTTTTCTAGCTTCAACGTTGTCTCATTTTGTGATTTCTTTATTGTTTCTAGTTCCATTTTTAGATACTAGATGGTTTTGTTCATTTCCTTTGCCTGTTTGATTGTGTTTTCCTGTAATTCTTTAAGGGGTTTTTGTGTTTCCTCTTTAAGGGCTTCCAGCTGTTTGCCTGTGTTCTCCTCTGTTTCTGTAAGGGAGTTATTTATGTCCTTCTTAAAGTCCTCCATCATCATCATGAGAAGTGATTTTAGATCCAAATCTTGCTTTTCTGGTGTGACAGTGTCTCCAGGACTTGCTATGGTGGAAGACTTGGGTTCTGAGGATGCCAAGTAACCTTGGTTTCTGTTGCTTATGTTCATACACTTGCCTCCCGCTATCTGATCTTCTCTAGTGATACCTACTCTCCCTATATCTGACTGGAGCCTGTCCTTCCTGTTACTCTAGTTGTGTCAGAACTCCTCAGAGTCAAGCTGTCTCTGTACTCCCATGGTTCTGGGATCCTGTCAGTCTGAGATCCTGGGTGTGTCTGAGTTTTTGGGAGTCAAGCTACCTCTGGGACCCTGAGATCCTGCTGTGACCAAGCTCCTGGGATCCTGGGCCTATAAAAGCACCTGGGAGTGGAGCTTCCTCTGAGTGTTGTGGGACTGGCTGCTGAGTTTGCACCCAAGGTCTGCTCAGGGCACCAGCCCAGACAGACCAGAAGGAACCCAAGCCACTCTAGAAATATTTTTTAACAAAAGCATAGCAGTACCATGCTTTGCTCGCTTGTATTTTTCATTACAGTRCATTATGACTACCTTGTATTTATTGTATATTTTGCTATCTGTCTGGTTCCCTTATTATTGAAAATTTAAGGCATTTCCAAATACTACTCATATAAAAAAAAGTATATTATGAATGTTAGAGTTGAGGGAAAAAAGGTGTGTACTAAGGATATGTCTGTATTCCAGCCAGATCACACTGTATTGAGAGTATCTCTGCATCCCAGCTGGATCACGTAGATCACGTAGGTCTTTGGATGTGATCCCTTACGACGGTAGCCATGTTGCTGGATTAAAGTTCTTCCATAGTGGAGATTTCAAATTTGGGCTGGTGRCAACTTTTCCCCTTTACTCTTGGTCTAAACTACCGAGAGAAAGACTTCCTTTTCATTCCTTAATGCAGCACTGAGCAGGCAGGTGAAAGAGAGGGAAAGAGGGAGGGAAGGAAGGAGGAAGGGAAAAGAGAGGGAGGGAGAGGAAGGAAAGTGAGAAATGAAGTTGGAAAGGAGCTGGAGGAAGAGGAGAGAGCTGGAGAAAAAGGACAAGTGTGATCTCTGTCAGGATGTGACATTTTTGAATCTCAGGCTGCATACCAATCACTCTACTTTCTCACAAATAACTAGGCTCTTATTAATCTTCAGAGACCAATAAAAATGCTGCAGCACTCACTCAAATGCCGTAATTTTTATGAAACATCTGTGAGGCTCATTTGGAAGGCCATCTCCTCCAAACATATTTAAACTAATCCAGGAAGTTTTAAAGGTAATTTTACAAACGTTCTTACTCCATTTTAAAGCAGAATATGTGTAATTGAATATGTAAAATATGTGAACCTGCAAATACGTAAACTGTCAATAAAATAAACGTACCAAAGGAGAAATTACAAGCACTAGTTACCTGTGGTGACAGTGCTCCTTTGTCTGACCCAGGCAAAGGATCCTTTTGTTCTGTTTGCCATTCCCGACTATTACAGCAGTCTGAGTACTTCTCCGCTGCTGTCTTGCATGAAGATTGTGGGGAAGATTAACTTTACATATGGGAACATTTCCCAGTTTAAAACAAAGAAAACTGAACAAATTTCCTTTCGTAAGGTGAGTCTGGGCTTTGCAACCAATTTTGAAAATAGACACTGTATTCTCTACAGCCTCTGTTAACTATTGTATAATTTCTTCCTTACTCTAACTTTATCTATTAGACTATTTAAAAAAAATATGTGCACAAACTGAAGTGTTTCCAATACCTGCTACTTTCAGTCCTGTATCTTTCCAAGCAGGAAGAAAAAATAACTGGAGACTCTCACAACTCCAGTCACGTTCAGGGGGTGAGCACGTGGGTGTTAGTAGCCGATATCATCACTAATTTGGCGGCAAATATTTTAAACATTTTGTTCTCCTCTGTAATTTTATATGCTTTTGTATTTAGATCTTTCCTTACTCTAACAGGAAACATCTGTCCTATTATATCCCTTATCTACATATTGAGGAGTTTTTAACTTGCTTTCTTTTCTTTATTTGGATGAAAGATGGTTAGAAAAGATATCTTATGGAGGTAATTTAATTGTAGTGATATGTATAGTAAAGCCTTTGTGTCTGGCGTTGAGTGGAATATCTCAGCAAAGCCTTCGCCATGTTTGGGTTAATCAGAAAAGGCTGAGAAATTGTTTTGAAATTGTTTGAACCTTGAAGAAATGTCTCCTGGGAAAGTCTGTACTTGGCACTACGTGAGAGCTTGCAGCTGCACAGACTTTGGTCCTAAGACACTGCTGGAAAACCTGGAGTTCTTACCTTTGGTTATGGATAACCATGATCAAAAAGGACTGAGACCTGTGTGGGTTGTCTGGTCTCTTAGGCAGCAAGGGCAAAATAACTTTGGTAGTTGGAACCTTTCCCAGCACAAACTAATTTTGTGTAATGATTGAATAAAGTAACTGGAGTGAGCTAGTCAGGGTCAGCCTTTTTTCCAAGAAGYGTGAACTCCCCTGCTCCTTCAGAAAATGAAGCCTAGCATCTTGGTGAGCTACTCTCTCTACTGTGGCACTTATGATCAACATAAACCAATAATATATCACTTGTGGTTCCAAAAAGCATTTTAAAAGACAGATAAACAAATCCATATCTCAAGTTAATTGCTTTTTGTTCCTCTAGTCTAAAATGTTTAATTACCCTAAGCTTAAAGTAGCTAACAAATAACATATTCTGAGGTTGCTGTTCTTTGTAGAAAGTTTGCTGGTTGAGCTGTGATATATTCTCCTGTTTGCTGAACAAGGATAACATTTCTCTCCTCAGAGGTGAAAAATGTAAAATCTAACTTACGAATCTATCTTTTGGGTCCAGGTATAGTGGGGTGTATATACCATCTTAGCCCCTGGGTATCTAACACACACAGGATGACAAGACAAAATGCTGTCTCAAAGGCAAATAGTAAATAAATAAACTTTTGCTTCCTTCACTAGTTCATTAGGCATTGGCTATTTGTCACAAAAACAACTTCTACTGATGTGAGAGTCCTAATGTATGTTTCTAAGTGAATTTGGTGCTTGCTGGCTTGGTTGGGCCAGTAGTCATTGATGCTAATCCTGAAGGCAGTGGCTTGTTTTCACAATGGAAGTCCATGTGTTCACTCTATTTGCTTCTCCCTCTGAATCTAGAAGGGGCACATGACCTAAGGTGAACCCTCTGTAAGGATGGCTTTGCAGGAATAGTATAGGGACCCACCTATATCCCTCAAAACATTTAGCATCAGGCCTAGAAAAATGATTACATTTAAGTGATATCAGAGTAGAGTAGAAAACAAGAAGAAAAACTGTGTAAGGACACGGAGAGACAGCAAGGCCAAAAAAAAATGGCTTCAGAACAAATAATACCTATTAACACATTGGCCTTGTATGGCCGGCCCCCAAACTATGAAAAAAGCTACTATGTTGATAGTACTCTTCCTTCTGCTGCCTGCAGGTCAAGATGTAGAACTCTTGGATCCTTCAGCATCACGCCTGCCTGCATACTGTCATGCTTCCCTTCCCACCATGATAATAATGGACTGAACCTCTGAAACTGTAAGCTGGCCCCAGTTAGATATTTTCTTTTGTAAGAGTTGCCTTGGTCATGGTGTCTCCTCACAGCACTGAAACCCTAAGAGAGAAGTCATGGGTAAGTTGTGCAAATCCCAATACTTAATCCAGTCTCTCCTCAAGACAGACTCAACCACACTAGATGGTCACAACTGTCATGCTGGAGACACCCACCTGGCAGACTGAAGAACGAGGGGGGGAAGAGAGCAGCCCTGATGGAAGTCTACTCGGTCACTTATTCATCTCATGGGACACACTGGTTCCAAGAAAGTCACCACTCAGCTGCCTTTTCAAACTCCAGGCAGAATTAAATCACCAACACTCAAACAAACAAACAAACAAAAACCCTAACTTTCTTTTTTCAGGAAGCACAACCTCAAGACTCGTCAAGATGTTCCTTTGCAGGAATTCAGACCCGCATATGTTCACTTCACAGAATCTCCTCCTTAGCACAGCCTAAAGAACAACGAGTATTAAGGTTTTCAGGCTATCTGTCTCCATGTGCACACAAGCTGACGGTAGGTACAGGCTTCTAAGCAGTTGGTCACCCTAAGTCTAGCCATGGTCTCATTACACATTGGTAGAGACAAACTTCTGTAAGCTTGATCCTTCTTGATCATGGGTGCTCAGTACTACTCCAGTGCATGCCCCAATAGATAAGACTCACTTACAGGTTCCACAGTCTCCCAAAACAAGGATACCAGCTGGGTACCAAGTTAAATCATAAGCTTGTGGCAGACAATGCACACTCAAGTCACAGCAGGGGCAAACTGCAGGATCTGACTCTCATCAATGAGATTTTATGGACTGTCCCATTCATTCCTCCTTTGTTCACTACGGGTCTTCATTCAGCACTTTGTTCCCTTTGCCCCTTCTCTGTTAATGAATCAAATGACTTTTTTCATGCTTGATTTTTTTTCTCTTTTTTCTCCAACATGTCAGCGCTAACCCATCACCTAGTCCCAGTATGACCTCCTCATCCAGAAATCACTCTGTATCCATATTTTCATTCATTGTGAATCTAAATGGAGGAAAAGGACAAGTTTTGTGTAAGTTGGCTATCTTTTTTCTTCAACGTGAGTTATACTGTATCTAAAGTTATGCAGATGCATGAACATAAACCCTACATGGGGGCCAGATGGCCTTCAAGCGTGGGGCTAAATCACAGACTCAAATAAAATTTATATATGGCATAATGTGTTTTGCAACGAGAAGATACAGGTCATAGAACTTCTCATTGTATCCAGAAATGATTACCTACCAGAGGCTTCATGAGGAAGGAGCTGTCACTGTCTGTTGCAGGAAATATTAATAAAGAACAGCCAAGTTCCCGCGCTCCATCCAGCTCCTCTATGCCTGCCAACTCCGCTGCTAGTGACCAGACTGATCGCGGTCTTCCCAGCTCACATTCGCTGCCTCAGTGCTGCCCGTACCCTCTCAGTCATAACCCACCTGTGGTCGACGGTCCCACCCTCCAGTAACCAGGAAAGCAAAACTCTAGAAACTTCCAGTTAATCAGTCAGATTTATRCATCAACAAATTCTCAATTCACAAAATGCCCACACAATAATTTCTGAGCCAATTGATAATGATTAAAGCTGCCCACCTTGATTAGACAAGTTATCCCAATTATTCTATCCTTTATGATATCATAGCTACCTGTAGCTATTTAAAGCCACGCTGGTACTAAATCATCCATCTTGCTCTTCCCTCTCCCTCTCTGCCTCTGCAACCCTTAGCTCCGCCTCCCTTTTCCCTGTCCAATCACAGGCCTCCTGCTCCACTAATATTTTAATGTAATTGGACAGGGAAAATGCTGCCATTACTGTCTTACTAAAAGCACACAGACCAGTATAGCTCATGTTGTCCCCGATGGCCCTGAGCAAATAAGGTCAGTGGGTGAAATGCCTGCCTTTCTATTTCCCACCTCAGCCCGCACTCTTCTGCCTAGGCATCCTGTCCCATTTTATCCTTATTTCTTACAGCAAGAAACAAAATGTTAATAATAATAGAATAAGAATAATAAGAATAATAGAATGAAAGGAGTCTAAAAAATAAAAATAAATAAATAAATCATGCATGCTATTATTTTTTTTCTCCTTCTCTGTCAAGGCTCCAAACTCTCCAAGTCCTTAGTTACATCCCTGCCTTCCATCCGAGGATACACTATTCTGAGCTTCACGGAGAATAAATAATGCATGAAATTTAGAAATGATTTATTCCAAACTCAAACGTGTTTAAAGACGATCTRCGGACAAATAACATCTACAAAGAAAATACTAGAAAACAGTGCTTATTTAGAGGGAAAACGAAAGTCTACGGGCAAATGTAACATTCTTCTTCAGAGACATTGAGGGCATTTGTTTTGGTCCATTTTGACTGCTGTGACATATCCCAATACACTGATAACTTTTTAGAAAAATGTACTTTGGGTTGTCTTCTTAAAGAACTCCACATTTTGGAAGCTAGAATTCTGAATTTAGGGCTTGAGGGGGACAGATTCTAAAAAGGACCCTTCAACATCGGAACTTGCCCTTTTCATGTCTTCATATGCGGGCATGGGGAGCCCCTGTTGTTACAGCATAGATCTCATAATGAAAACAGTGATTTTTACAGCCTAATTATTTCCCAAAACTCAAGTTCCCAATGGCACGTCTTTGTGAGCCAACATTTCACTATGGTAAAGTGAAGGGGCAGAAAGTAAGGACAGCCAACCAGCAACATAGAGTGAAAAGGGGTTTCTGCCTCGCAGGCAGTTCAACATTAATTGGGCATTCTAAGAAATTCCAGTTTTCTCTTTTATTGAAAGTCCTACAAAACAAAATAATATCATGTCTCAAATAGGATTTTTTTACGGTCCTATCAGCAGACAGATTAGTTGAATAAATGCCCTCTTTTGTTCCCTTCAAACCCTAGGATTTTACCTTTTATAATATGATTTAGAGAAGCATGTGGTGGGGCAAAATTGATTTCTGGAAAAGTGTGTGTCTCCAAAGAGACATTTTTATAGCTCTGTACACAATTTTATTGATGCTCTAATCTTGAAAGCCTGTGGAGATGGTTCACTTGTAATGAAAAATCCTTAACTGCTCCACCTGTTTGCTTGGAAAGATCAACATTCCTGTCCTGTTTAAAGCTCATAACTCACTGTAATTCTAAATCCAACACTGTACCAATCAAGTTAACCATTAGAGCACCTGACAGTAGTAATGTACATTTGCAATATAACTCCACCATACAATATTTGAAAATGCTTTCCTTGCATGTGATGTGGAGTTTTTCAATTTTCTCATATTAGTGTATTTTTTATTCACAATAATTATAAATCATAATAGAGAAAAATAAGAGAGCTAGATTTTTCCCTTGGAAGATCTCATGTATGTTCTCACCATGTTGAAATATAATTATCCCAGTATGGAAAATGAAAAGGAGACATAGTGAAGTGAAAAATATTAATAGCACCAATCCATAAATAGTAGGTAATTTCAATACCCACTTTCTCCAATAGACAGATCATCTGAACAAAAAATAAAGAAACATCAGAATCAATTGATATCACACATCAAACGGACATAATAGATATCTACAGAATATTCTACCCAAACATCAAAGAATATACATTCTACTCAAGAGAATATGGACATTTTTCTAAAAAATGAYCACATTCTGGGACAAAATATAAATCTTTACAAATTCAAAAGGATTGAAACCACTGTGTAACCTCTCTGACCAAAATGCAATAAAACTTAAAATGGACAGCAAAACAAAACAAAATCTTCTGATAATACATAAACTCATGAATATTAAACAACCAATTACTGATGATAAATGAGTTAAGAACTAAATTAAAATGAGAGCACAACACAACAAAACCTCTGAGACACAGTGAATGCAGTTCTATAAGGGTTATTTATAGCTCTAAGTAGCTACATTAAATAATCAGAGCTAACCTATTCCCATCCCTTTGTGTCAACCAGGTATACCTAGAAACTCTTCCTGTCTGGGCTCCCGAGTGGCCACACCAGGCTGGGACTCAGGCAGTTTTCACTCTCCTTCCTGTCCTCCATTACAAACTTACCTGTCTCATCCCAAGACCTGTAGCACTCTACTTGCAGGTTCTCCACTTCTCACCCTAGATACACTCCTTGGGGACGCCAACGAACCTCTCAACTATCTCCTCTAGTTCATTCCTGTTCCTCTGAGACACAAAGGAACTGTGCTACTGTCCTAGCTAGTCTTATGTCAACATGACACAAGCTAGAGTCATCTGAAAGGATGAAACATCAATTGAGAAAATATCTCTCTAAGATTCACCTGTAAGGCATTTTCTTAGTGATGGAAGAGAAAAGATTCGGCTCACTATGGATGGTGCTATCCCTGGGCTGGTGGTCCTGGGTTCTCTAATAATGTAGGCTAAGAAAGCTGTGAGGAGCAAGTTGATAAATAGCATCCCTCCGTGGCCTCTGCATCAGCTCCTGCTTCCATGTTCCTGCCCTGTTTTGAGTTCCTGTCCTGAATTCCTTCAATGGTGACTACAATGTGGAAGTATTACCAAATAAACCCTTTCCTCCTCAGCTTGATTTTTGGCTATGGTGTTTACTGCAGCAATAGAAACCCTAACACAGCCGCCAATAACTAGAAACATTTTCTACCTATGACTCTCAATTCACTCTACTCTACCTTCCTCCTTTACAATTTCATCTCTCTCACATCAGTTCTATAATTGCCAACTTGAAGGTGCCCCTCCTCCCTCCTCACCTCCATTCACTTTAGAACGAAACTCTTAATACAGACCAAGGACTCACTTAGTCCTTTTATCCTTCTCTTCAGACATATTCTTTGTCGTACTGCAACCTACTAGCGTAAGTTTCCTCCCATCACACCACCAACTCCCTGGGAACCCACCTCTGGTGTGGTCAGAATTCTCTAAGCTCTTTCCCACAGCCACTCTCAACCTTTCCTCCTGGTCCATCTCTAATCTTCCCTGACACCCACTGACCAGCAGAAGCACTTTCTACCAGACAACCTACCGCAACTACCTCTTCCTAAGGTCTAGGGAGGGCAACAAAAACCACGGAATGGAATGCTCACCTAACAAAGACAGTATCAGACATCAACACCTCAGTCCTCAGGATTCCACATGCCTAGTTACTAGTGCAAAAAGACAAGTGGCAATAGCCAAAACAATATACCTCCACCAGAACTCAGTAGCCCAACTAAAATAGGCCATGAGAAATTCAATATATGTGAATCACAAGACAAAAAACTTTAAAATAACAACTATGAGTACATATATGTACTTTAAAGAGGATATAAGTAAATCGTGTGAGTCTGTGGAAACAAACAGTGGAATGAAATAACTACAATAGTTTAAGGCATGAAATCAAAAACAGAATCACTAAAGAAAACTTAAACAGAAACAAAACTGGAAGTGAAAATTTAGAAAATCAAACAGAAACCTCAGGTGGTTCTCACCAAAAGAGTACAAGAGATGGAAGAAAGAAACTCAGGCTTCAAAGACAAGGTAGCAGAAATGAATACCTCACTTAAAGAAAATGTTAAATATTTAAAAATACAGGCATAAAACATTTAGGAAATCTAGGACACTATGAAAAGACTAAATATATAAATAGGAAAAATTTATTCAATGTATTCATAGAAGAAAATTGCCACTGGGAAGTGGTGGTGCCTGCCTTTGATCCCAGCAGTTGTGAGACAGAGGCAGGTGGATTTCTGAGTTCGAGGCCAGCCTGGTCTACAGAGTGAGTTCCAGGACATCCAGGGCTATACAGAGAAACCCTGTCTCAAAAAACCAAAAAAAGAAAAGAGAAGAAAATTGCCCCCAACCAAAAGAAGGAAATGCCTATCAAAGTACCATAAGCTTATAGAAAAACAAATAGATGGCACCAGAGAAATTCCCCATAACACATAATAATCAAAACACTAAATGTACAGAACAAAGAAAGAATATTAAAAGCTGCAAGAAACAAACCACCAAGAAACATATTAAGACAGATTCATTAGAATAACACCGAATTTCAAGAAATAAAGATGTCAAGCCAAAGTACTATACCTAGCAAAACTATCAATCACAATTGACAGAGAAGAAAAAAAATTCCACAATAAAAATTAAATATAAGCAGTACCTATCTACAAATGAATACAGATGGCTCTAGAAAAAAATCATCAGTCTGAAGATGTTAACCACATACAAAAGGACAGAAGGAATAAGTAATCAGTAAAGCAAAAGAGAGAGGAAAACTCACACCCTATCAATGATAAACACTTTCACTGATAACTTTCAATACCAATGGTCTCAACTTTCCAATAAAACAATACAGACAAACAGAACAGATTCAATTTTCTGCTGCATCTAAGAAACAGGCTTTGCCAACAGGTGAAGGATAGACATCACCTCAAGGTAAAGGGATAGAAATGGTATTCTAAGAAAATAACCCAAGGAGTTTGCACACTTAGCTCTAACTTAATATAAGACAAAATAAGACTTCATACCAAACCTAATTAGAAGAGACAGTGAATGCCACTTAAAAAAACTCATCAGAAGAGAAACCCAACAAGAGGATTTTGCACTTTTAAACATTTATGCACAAAATATAAAGGACATCAACGTTCCTAATATAAACACTAACTAATACAGCTAAAATCATGTGTTTACCCTCATGCAGTGATCGTGGGTGTTTTCAAAAACCAACTCTCACCAACAGACAGGTCAACCAGACAAAAACTAAGCAGAGAAATGCTGTAGTTAAAATATTATAAATCAAATGGACCTAGCAGATACACATTAAAAAAAAAAACATTTGACCCAAACACTAAAGAATGCACTTTGTTCTCAGTGGCTCATAGACCTTTCTCCAAAATTGGCTACATGCTTTGACACAAACCAAGTCTCAAGTTATGTAAGAAAAATTGAAACAACACCCTGAATCCTATCTGATTACCATGAATTAAAGCTGAATATCAACAACAACAGAAAGTATAAAACTAATGAGAACTAAATAATTCACTTGAAACCATATTGTCCCTGGGGTGTCAACTCCTAATAATGACAGAGATTTTTCATTATCAATGCTTAAGACCTTTGCTTAGGCTTGCTCCTAACTAGCTCCTACAATGTGAATTAACCCATTTATACCAATCTAACTTCTGCCATGTGGCTCATTACCTCCCCTCAGTCCCTGTATATATAGACCTGCAAGAAAAAAAGCCACCAAGAAACATTTTAAGACAGATTCATTAGAATAACACCGAATTTCAAGAAATAAAGATGTCAAGCCAAAGTACTATACCTAGCAAAACTATCAATCACAATTGACA
>BDUI01005640.1:27395-40681 GCA_002335545.1 Apodemus speciosus
TCCCTGTTCTGGTATTCCCCTGCACTGCTGCATTGGGCCTTTCCAGAACCTGGGTCCACTTTTTCCTTCTTGTTGGACAGCATTTGGTAGGTGGATTGGGAACACTAAATCTTTAATTCTCATGCATGTAATGGGGGCCATAGAGTCAGGTGAGCATTTGAGCTCTACTAGAGTCATTTAAGGATTTGATCTCCTATCTTGTAGTTCAGCCTTCTGGAAGATCCTGCTATTATTCTTTACAGTACAATCAAAGGGGAGGAGTATGTCTTAGGATTATCATTGCTGTGATAAAACACCTTGACCAAAGCAAATTGTGGAACAAAGGTTTGTTTTGTTTTGTTTTCTTATACTTCCATATCACTGTTCATCTTTAAAGGAAGTCAGGACAGGAGGTCAAACAAGGAAAGGACCTGGAGGCAAGAGCTGATGAAGAGCCATGAGGAGTTTTGCTTACAGACTTGCCCTTACGATATGCTCATTCTGCTTTCCTATAGAATCCAGGACCAGGTCAGGGCTGACCCCATCCACAATGGCCTGGGCATTTCCCCATCAATCACTACAAAACTGCCATTCAGGATTGTCTACACACTGATCTTATAAAGACATTTTCTCAATTGGAGTTTCCACTTCTCAGATGACTCTAGCTTATGTCAAATTTACAAAAAACTAGCCAGCACAAACTATACAAAGGAGAGTTTTATGAGCCAAGCCTAGAGCACATCCCTTTATATTTACATAGCAGCAGGACAAAGTCTACTTACTGACTACATACAACAGCATAGGAAGCTGGAAATGGGTGAATGAATTGAATTGAATGTACATTTTTTAAATTTATTTCAAGTGCACACTTTATATTCTTCATAGATGATTAAAACCCTGAATGTCAACTGAATGTTAAGAAATAAACCAGACTAGCATATAACCAGCTACAATAAATTCCATATTCCCCTCTTCCTTTGTGTTTTGAGAGTTATTCTAAGATTATTTTCTGAACTATGTCCTCCTCTGGGGCAAGTGTCTTTCACTAGGTAAAAACAGACTCATTTTACTCAGGCTGCTTCAGCTTTGCCATCATTTGACAGAGCTTTTGCTCTTGTTGGGAACCACAAAGGATTCGCAGGCATGTTTTTGTTAGGTGGCTTTTTCCTCCACCCTCCACCTGTGTTCTGCTGACCCGAGTGAGGCCTTACCTCTTCAGATGATCTGTACTCACTATTCGCTGAATCAGAATTAATGCCACTCACTGCTTGCCTGTTTGTGTTACCCAGCTCTGAGATGTGTCCCTTTGTCTCTGTGTCAGCATGCTAGCTTGTACAAGAGCAGCTGCTTTCAGCCAGACCCACTGAGAGGAAACAACAGTGTTTCCTGTTGAGATGAGTTCTCTGCTTGGGATCAAAGGAAACATGTTAAAGCCATGGAGTCCTTTTTAATATTGTCTCTAGGGACTATGGTGAGGTTTTGATCATAGGCTTGCTAGGATTAAATCTAGCACAAATCTTAAGAGTGCATCCTGAGAGATGCTGCTAAGTACAATGGTCACAGAAAAGAGAAATAGCAAGACAGCTTCCTCTTTTTCCTATGATGAATCCATTGCCTACTTCCCAGGTTAGCCATCCCATGGACCACAGAACAGACAGAAGCTAGGATTTATGAGCCTTTCTTTACTTGCAAAATGACACAGGAGATTTCAGAGACCCATAAAATCTTTTCCTAGTTTCTGATCCATTTGATAGAGCCTTTCCTCATTTCTGTGCTTACACTATCATTCTGTCCCAGTATGTTTTCTGAACCTCTGAACTATAGCTCAGAAATAATGCTACTGGCAGTGTCCCCATGGATACCTGTTTGCAGTTACAGGAGATTTTGATGGTCCTGAGGCTTGTATGTCAGGCACTGTGCTAAGAGATTTGCCTATGTTAGATACTATTCAATTCCTGCAATAACTCCAAAGAGTTGGCACCATTCCTCTTGGTTTGGTATATGTAGAAGCTGAACCTATGTTCAAGCTAGTATGTTCAGAGCTGACACTTGAACCCTATGCTAAGCTAATACAGTCTTTAATCCAGAATTGTATGCAACTGTCCATCAAACTACTTCAGTTTGAATGAATCTCAAAGACCCTAAATACTCATGTGTGTGCTCCACATACAAGTAGTAATGTCACATAAGAATAGACATGCAAAGTACAGTGTCTCAGGAAAATCCATATGTGCATTTTTAGCAAGGTCTATGTGATTCAAATGCATATTAAAGTTTTAGAATTTCTGTTTTATAGTATCTTATTTCATAGAAAGGTCAGCATGTCAAGTTATGAAGCTCAGCTTTATTAACTGGTGCAGACACAAGACTGAAATGCAGGTTGCTATAGCTATGAGTAAAAGATGCATTATGTTGGGGGGAAAGCTATTTTCAGGTACATTCATGGGAAACAGCCTCTCAAATGGAGATTTTATTGGAGTGCTGGAGGTTTGTTGTGACATGTACTTAAAGAGAGGGAAGAGGAATAGAGTGGAGATTAACTCCAATACAGGTGCAAGAGATGATTTAACATGCAATGTGAAGAGCTAAAATAATCCTTTGGTGTTGTCTTAATTGAAGTAAAGTGTCAGGCCTTAATACATCCCACCACTGACCACTTTTAGATTTTAGTGCTCTGTGTAACTGAGGTGGATTTATGATAAAAGCCATCCATGAGCCTGCAGCAGTCAACAGGGAGATGAATGCCTCTACCCTGAGGTGAACAATCTGGATGCCATATCAGTGTGAAATTTTTTGCAGAGGAAAGGGGAAAGTTAGATTATTCTTAAGTATTTAGATCTGTATACCAAGGATGAAAGAATGTCATTTAGAATGACATAATCAAATCTACATTTATTTTAATAATCTCGTTAGTTTCTATATGGCAATGAACCAGGAGACACAAAGGTTAATAACAGGAAATTCATTAGAGGAGAGTGTTGCCTTGGACAAAGGGAACATCCAACTTTAGAAGTGGGCAAATTCCAAAGAAACTTTGGCCTTAAGCCTTTGTTGAAATATGGAGAAGAAAGTGGATCCTATACTTCTGAAATGAATAACGAGAAACTGGAGGTAGACTAGAGAAATATTATTTATGAATATTTATAAGAAGAGAATATCATTTTCCTTGGTATTTTACCTCTCAGTTTTACCATAAAATTTAAACTTCTCTTCAACACCTCATTTAGAATAATTATTCCTAGACACAACAATTCCTGTAGCATCTATGGCCAATACTTGTTAGCTGTTCTCTAAATGTTTCTTCAAGAAGTTAGAACCTTTTTTGTCTTGCTTTGTTCTGCACATCTGCTATTTGACTTAAGCATGTATTGTAAACATCTTTGAAAAATGTTTATAAGCTATCATTTTGTTGAGCATAAAAACTATTCATAAATAATTCTATGATAATCAATTTAGTGTCAGAATGTTTCATCTTCACCAACTCCAAAAATTTCATAAGTAGAGGTCCTAAAAAATATTGGGCTTACATACAAATTCTGCCTATGTAAATGAGTCTATGTGTGTGTTTTCTTCCTATTATATAATTATCTTGGTTTCAGAGCCAGCCAGTTCTGCAAATCAATCAATTAATTAATTCCATTAATGCATTTATCTACATATTTCACTTGTGTTTCTAGGAGCTAGTGAGAGAGATGGACAGGACTGATTCTTACTTTTGAGAAGGTCATAGAATTGAAGGCAATAAAAATAAATATCAGTCAGAGTTTACAATTGAACTTAATGCTGCCACTATAACTCAATTAATCTTAATTGGAATAGGTGCTCTCAATATTAAAGTTAGATCAGAAAAGAGCTTAAATGCTAAGGTGTTGCTGTCTGAATATTTGAATTTTTACATGTCCTGGAGGAATGTATCAATCTTCATCAAGCTATTTGCTTTGAAACTTGAACTTATATTTATTTCCTAATCTTTTTAAATAAACCTTTTAAATTTTATCTTTACAAGAAAGCTATGAATGAAATTTACATGTCACAATCTCCAAATCTAGTTTATTAAAATCTGATATTGGTATGGCATTTAATGAATAAATTGTATATTATATTATTTAGATACATTATTATTAACTACAGTCTGAATCCTGTTCATTTTCTTAATTTTTCCATAATATCCTTTCCCCCTAGAATCCCAACCAAGTTCTCACATGTTTAGTTGTCATATTGTCTTAAATTCTTCTTTACTATAGGTTTCCTGACGCTTTCTTTGTTCTTGGTGATCTTTGCAAGTTTTTAACATTTTTGAAATTATTATTATTGTTTGTATATGTATGATGTTGAGGGTATTTGGCATACCATGGCACAAGTGTGCCAGTCAGACAATAATGTGGATTCCAAGGATTGAACTCAGCTAGTCAGGCTGGCACAGCGAACACCTTTACCAGCCAAAACACCTCCCTGGTTTATAATCTCAACAGTTTTGAAGGAGATTGGTAAGTCATTTCTTAGAGTGTCCAAACTGTTGGGGTTCGAGAATTGCCTTGCAAACCACACAAAACCTAATCTCAGTCAGTCAGGGACAGTTTATTGACTGTACGCCTGACAATTGGTTGACCAGGGCTATGGTCCAGATTCAGGAATTAAACCACGACTTCAAGTTAAGATCCTACATGGATTTTTAAGGCCAAAATCCACAAACATCTGTGCCAAATTATTTCACCAGTCAGGATTTAGGGATAGGGGATTCCCTTAAGAACATGTCCTTGTTGTACATTTATTTTTTTTATTTTTTTTATTTTCTATATTCTTTGTTTTACATTCCAAATGCTTTCCCCTTTCCCAGTTACCCCCTCACCATATGTCCCATAAGTCCTCTTCCCTCCACCCATTCCCCAATCAGGCCCTCCCTTTTTTCTGTCCTGGTACTCACCTACAATACTGGATCAAGCCTTTTCATGACCAGGGCCCTCTCCTTCCTTCTTCTTGGTAATCATTTGATATGCTAATTGTGTCTTGAGTATTCAGAGCTTCTGGGCTCCTTAATATCCACTTATCAGTGATTGCATTTCATGTGTATTCTTTTGTGATTGTGTTACCTCACTTAGGGTGATATTTTCCAGTACCAACCATTTGCCTAAAAATTTCTGGATACAGAAAATGTGGTATATTTATACAATGGAATACAACTCAGCAGTTGTTGTACATTTATCCTGCTCCCATTGGTTGGGCTATTCAGTTGTGGTTGGGGACTTGCATTGTCTAATATTCATGTTCTAATCTGTCTACCAGGATGGGACTTGTCTAACATTCATGTCTAAACTTGCCAACCAGGATGTCAGATACTCATGTACATGTCTCTTTTTGCCAAGCAGGATGCCAGTTCCCAGGGAGGTCTTTGGGAACTTAAAGTCCACTTGACCATTACTCAAAATGGAAGCCTTATTCCAAATAGTTTCTTATATTGGTGCAGGTGTCTCTCTTATGCTGGAGTCCATCTTGCAAGGGCAGCTTATACCATAAAAGCTTGTGCACARGTGCAGGAAGTGCTGTTGGGTGGTTGGTTCAGTCCAAGCATATTGTTGGTAACTGTACAAAACAACTCTACTAACTTCTATCATGATTAATTTCCAAGGGCACAGAATATAACAGAATACTTAATCAATCTTGGCATTAGAAGTTTCCTAGTAACTGTAGAAACATGAAAAAGTTTATTTATAATGGCAGGCTAGCCAAGTAACTGTTACCTAGGCCTTAATATTTTATCTAGGCCTTAAAATTGCATCTAGGTCTTAATATTTTACCTAGGCCTTAACATAGACTCATTATGAATTTTGGACAGGACTACTAGAAGATTGTCATTTTAGCATATTATATCAAAGGAATAGGTTATCAATACAACATATATGGTTGAGGTTCACCTTGGTCCCTGAGGTAGCATTTGTCATGTATTTGCACTGTGAAGTTGATGACTTCCCACTCCTTTCTACACTGTGTTCTAAAATGTGTATACTGGGAATGAAATCATGATGTGCAGGTCATACACACAGTGTGGAATTATATACCACCAACTTGAATGAAAAGTGCTTGCATAAATTGAATATCAACACTTCTCTGGTTAGCTGGTTAATGATTTGATCATTTATTTATATTGAAGTACCCTTATGAATGTTTTATACACTGGGTGATAATTACATATAACTTTGTTTTATTGCTTAAAAAACTTCTAAGTTTTATTGGGAAATCTTTAAATTGACTCTGTATGCTAGGTTCCCTGTCATTGTGAGGGTTTAGTTTGTTTAGTTTTAAGCATTTCTAACTGTCTCCCTCTCTCTCTCTCTTCCTCTCTCCCTCTCTCCTTCTTTCCCTGGTACCTCAAGATGCTCTAGTCTTGTCCTGTATAGTTCCTTTGTCTTCTTAAATGATTTTTAAAAAAATATTCTACTGTCCTACTCCATTGTTAAAAATAAGTTATTATACAAATACATTTTATGGAATATATATATATATATATATATATATATATATATATATATATATATATATATATATCATTCTGGTTGCTGTAACCCCTACCTGCTCTTTTCTGCCCCTTTCCCCTATTACTCCTCCCCTACAAGTTCCTTTGCGACATTCCTGTCGTTTTGTTGTTGTTGTTGTTGTTGTTGTTGTTGTTGTTGTTGCCGTTGTTGTTGTTGTTGTTGTTGTTGTTTTGAGGTCTATTGAGGTTCACCAGGACCATTTGTGTGACTATGCAATTAGAAATATCCATAGGAAACTGGTGGGTTCACAACTGCCTCTTGCTCAAAAATACATCAGTAGCTCAGTAAGGAGGAGTAGGGCTTTATGAGCCCCTCCCTGATCTGTGATTGATTGTTGACAAGCTCAGTCTTTTGTATAGGCACATTCTAGGTAACTACAGCTGTTCTGAGGGCGTGATTGCATTGGTTATGCCACGCCTAAAACATAGCCTTTCTCACTGTTTCTGGCTTTTACATTTATTTATTTATTTATTTATAGCCTGTCTTCCAGTGACATTCCCTGAGCCTTAGAGGGGGTAGCAAAATGTCCTGTTCAGGGATTACTGACCACCTAACCACCACTTTTTCTTAACACCTTGAGCAGTCAAAAGTTTCTATCATCATTGCCAAGAGATGTTCCTCTGATGGAGACTGAAAATAGCATTTTCCTGTTGATTATAAGCATAAATATTTAGAAGACAGTGGGATGCCATGTCAATTTACCTAAATGATATTACTAGGTTCACCTCTAGACCTGACACCTCCTCAGATAGGAATTTGTGACTGGAATTACAATATCAGGCATGCATTTGCTTTTGTGGAACAAAACTCAAAGCTAATGAGAGAGTTGTTGGTTACCCCCATAACACTGCTGACACTTTTGAATGCATGGTCACATCTTACCTGGCACATTGATATTGTTCCGAGGGTTCACAGATGATTAAAACCATTGAAACATTTTCCCTCTCAGCAACTTCCAAAACATCTTCCAATACTAATGTCGGCAGGGGAAAAGTTCCCAGCTCGATTTCAGCTCAATTTCTCTATATGTTGCAATGAAGATATATTCTATCTTTAGCAGTGGGTCTTAACACCTAAGTATCTCTAAGCAACCAGGGGGAATGATAAGAACCTGTATTATTTTTTAGGATGGAAGGCTCTGGGACCTTCCTAATCAACAACTCATATGGAGATACCTTCACTTGGCTCTGGAATTTTTGTTTAATAACCCAGGGGATTTTTGGAGCATCATTATCAAACCCTGCAGGATATCTCCTCTCTTTATATCTTTAAGTTATATTTTTAATTGGGTGCATGCTTTCTTATGTTGAATGCATTGAATGTAGTTTACTTTCTTCCAATTAAAATGATATTTGTATATTCAACCATGATTCAGAATCATGAAAGTATTTAACTCCCCAAGGCCATTCTTCTCTGAATAATAGGGAGCTCCTGAAGGCTCAAGGGCTTTTGCTCTCCTCAGCATGAGCCAATGCTTTAATTTTCCTAGAACCAATTTTGTGAAGTCTCTATGAAGTTGCCAGTTTCTCTTCATCTCCTTGTCCTCTCTTCTTCTCACATTCTCTTTTCCTCTTCTTTTTTTCTCACCATTTTGTAAAAATATTTTTGAATGTCAGATGTGCTTCTCAGCAATACTCTAACTTCTGGCTTTGCTTTTTAAAATGTTTCCTTTTTTTTTCTCCATTCTCTGGAACACTCTCAATAGCTTAGAAATATCTGAAACTTAATGATTTGAAAACTGTGCCTGTAAAAAAAAATACACATCTTCCCCCCAATTTCTTCCATTGTTTGTCCAATTTCAATCATTTGCTCATTTTTATCTATTTTAAAAATATTCATCTCTCCATTTTTCAAGTTATTAAAAACTTAGCATGTATTTGTGTATAATATTTTATAATTCTGTACTTTTAATTTGTTATGGTTTTTGAGATAGATTCCAGGATGGTTTCGAGTTTGCTTTGTAGCCAAGGGCGGCCTTGATCCTTTTATCCTCCTGCTTCCATCTCATAGGCACTGGGATTATAAGGCTATATAAACCTCGATACCCAGGTTTGACCCATCCGTACTCTGATTCATCATATTTCTTTCATAGACAAGATAATCGTTTGTCTATTTTTAATGTTTAAATGAAATGTTCCAACATTATCTAAATTTTCATGTTAATATCTTCTCAATGTAATTAACAAAATTATTTGGTTTTCTTTGGTTTGTGTTTATTATTCTTCTTGAGTTAATTACTGAATTCACTATTCTGAGTTTGTTTAATGAGTAGTTTTTGATCTGGAAACAACATCTGCATCCTACATCAAATCACCATTTTTCTTATTCTTAGGTGTTTTATATTGGTTGATTTTTTTCACTTCTTCTTTGGCCATAGTTTTCGTTATGTTCTTTGTTTTCAGTTTTGTTTCATTGCCCTCATTTTACAATGTGTATAACTAGATTATTTCCCTTTCATGGCATTTCATCGCTAACACAAAGGTCAAAGTATGTGTATCAATATACACTGGATTTCCAGCACATATGGTGTGTGTGTGTGTGTGTGTGTGTGTGTGTGTGTGCATACGTGTGCGCACACACGCATGTGTGTGTATGTGTGTACAGTACAAAAAGACACTTCATTTAACCAATGTAAAAGAAGAATGCAAGTATCCATAATATCCATACAACTACACTACTTCTCAGTATCGTAATGGTCAATTCTAAGCTGATGCTGTTAAGACTGAAGATAAATGCAGCAAGCAAACATTCTTCCAGTGGAAACAGAGCTCAGCATTACATGAGACAGGGTGAAAGAGGAAAAAAGCCATCCCCATACCATCAAACATAGTGTCTCACTGTGTTTGGACTAAAATATGACATCCCCTACAGTAGTGATTGCTAGATACATCTAGCTATAACCACCTCAGAATCTTCTTGACATTCAAAGTTTAAGCCACATTCTATATCTATTAAATAGTTGTCATGGGGGTGGAACTCATGTAGATATTTATGAAGCACTCAAAGGGATTTCAATGGACAAACTAGGTAGAATCTTTTATGCCTTGTATACTACCTGAAACACATCCAGTTGAACATTATTTGCTTATATATCTGTGCCTTAAATCTGTGGCTCTAAAGTTAAGCTTTATCCCATTAACTTGGTATGTGTGTGTGGGGAGGGTTACTAGATAATTTTATTTACATTTCAAATGTTATCTCCTTTTCTGGTTTACCCTCCGAAAAACACCTATCTGTAACTGCCCGCAGTTACATCGAACTGGTTACCTGGAAGAGAAACTGGGGATGTATGGGAAGGCAGCAAAAAAGATGAAGACCAAGGCAACATTGCTGTTCAAGGTCTCAAAGTTTAATGAACTCCAAATATATAGGCGTGGGGGGAGGGGGAGACAAAGGCTGGAAGCTTCTCAGCAGAACACAGAACCAGTGGTGGCTAGTATTTCTCAGGAAACTGCAGGTCCTTGAAGAACAACGGGCTTCACCTTTTTCTGAGCGCTCCACTCTAGGTGGAGGGGATTATGGCTAACACAGGAGGAGTTCCTGCTCAAAGGCTGGGAGAGGAACTTCATATTGGTCGATGTTCTGCCAGGTGGCATGGCACTCCAATAAGGCTCTCTACATCTTTCCCATCGTCCATCCCCTTAGTCTACAAACCAACCACTTCAACTTCCCTGTCCTGGCATTCCCCTATACTGGATCATCATTATAGAGCCTTCACAGGACCAAGGGCCTCTCCTCCCATTGATGTCCAACAAGACCATCCTCTGCTCCATATGTGGCTGGAGCCCTGGGACCCTCCACATGTACTCTGTGGTTGGTGTTTTAGTCCTTGGGAGCTCTGGAGGTACTAGTTGATTCATACTGTTGTTCTGCCTATGGGGCTGCAAGCCCATTCAGCTCCATGGGTACTTTCTCTGGATCTTCCATTGGAGATGCTGTGCTCAGTCCAATTTTTGACTATGAGCATCCACCTCTGTGTTTGTCAGGCACTGGCAGAGCCTTTCAGGAGACAACAGTATCAGGCTCCTGTTCACAAGCATTTGTTGGAATCCACAATAGTGTCTGGGTTTGGTAACTGTATATGGGATGGATTCCCAGGTGGGGCAGTCTCTGGATGGCCTTTCCTTTAGAATATGCTCCACACATTTTCTCTGTATCTCCTCCCATGGGTGTTTTGTTCCCCCTTCTAAGAAGGACCAAAGTATCCACACTTTGGTCTTCCTTCTTTTTGAGCTTCATTTGATCTGTGAATTATATCTTGGGCATTCTGAGCTTCTGGGCTAATATCTACTTATCAGTGAGTGCAGGACATGTGTGTTCTTTTGTGATTGTATTACCTCACTCAAGGTGATATTTTCTAGTTCTTTCCATTTGCTGTAAAATTCATGAATTCATTGTTTTTAATAGCTGAGTAGTATTCAATTGTGTAAATGTACCACATTTTCTGTATCCATTCCTCCATTGAGGAATATCTGGGGTCTTTCCTGCTTCTGGATATTATAAATAAGGCTGCTATGAACATAATAAAACATGTGTCCTTATTACATGTTGGAACACTTTCTGGATATATGTCCAGGAGTGGTATAGCTGGGTCCTCAGGTAGTACTATGCCCAGTTTTCTGAGGAACTACCAGACTGATTTCCAGAGTGGTTTTATCAGCTTGCAATCCCACCAGCAATGGAGAAGTTTTCCTCTTTCTCTACACCCTCACCAGCATCTGCTGTCACCCGAGTTTTTGATCTTAGCCATCCTGACTGGTGTTAGTTGGAATCTCAGGGTTGTTTTGTTCTGCATTTCACTAATGACTAAGGATGTTAAACATTTCCTTAGATGCTTCTTGGCCATTTGATTTTACTGAGTTAAAAATTCTTTGTTTAGCTCTGTACCCCATTTTTAAATATGGTTATTTGATTCTCTATAGCCTAACTTCTTGAGTTCTTTGTATATATTGGATATTTGCCCTCCATTAGATATAGGACTGGTAAAGATCTTTTCCCAATCTGTTGGTTGTCATCTCCTCCTATTGACAGTGTCCTTTGCCTTACAAAAACTTTGCAATTTAATGAGGTTCCATTTGTCAATTCTTGATCTTAGAGCATAAGCTATTGGTGTTCTGTACAGAAACTTTTCCCCTGTGCCCATGTGTTCAAGACTCTTTCCCACTTTCTTTTGTATTAGTTTCAGTGTATCTGATTTTATGTGGAGGTCCTTGATCCAATTGGACTTGAGATTTGTACAAGGAAGATAAAAATGGATCTACTTGCATTTTTCTACATGCTAACCTCTAGTTGAATCAGCACCATTTGTAGAAAATGCTGTCTTTTTTCCACTGGATGGGTATAGCTCCTTTGTCAAAGATCAAGTGACTAAAGGTCTGTGGGTGTGGGGAGCCGCAATTGCTGATCAGAACGGGAAGATGCTCCTCCAACGAACGACCAAACCGCTCTGCATAGCACATGCACCATTAGTAAATAACCACTCTGCGTGAACTGCACATGTGCCATTAGTAAATAACTGCCATTCAGAGTTAGTACGTGGTATGTCCTCCCACCAATCAGGTTCCACCACATCTAGCAGCGAGCCACTGCTGCATATATAAGGAGCCACTTTTGAGCATTTCAGGGTCCCCGGTTAGAAGAATAGAGAAGTCCTGAATAAACCTCTGAAGAGAAGAATCTGGCTGTGTTGTGTCTTTCCTTGCGGGTCAAGGCCAGGTGCGACAACTGGTGACCTGTACGGGGACCGAGGTTCAGAACTCTCAGCGGCAGGAGCGGTACTGGTAAGTTTCCTAGGTAAGTAGGAACGATAAAGATTCCCAGGTGGGGAACTATAAAGCTCACTGAAGGTGACGATAAGGACTTATGGACCACTACTTAATGCTCGCGATTGTTCCGATCGCAGCGGTTGTAGCGTTAGTCATACTGTTAGCCTGCAGATGCCAGGACCAGCATTGCTGTGCTGCTGTGAAAAGGGGAACTAGGGCACTCCGAGAATATCAGGAGAGCCAGTCGGAAAGAGAAAGCGATACTGGAAAGGATAAAAAGGGGAAAGGAAATCAAAAGAAAGGGACTAAGTCCCTGGGTGCATTTAAGCACCGAAGAGACCCTAGTTTGGAATCCAGTGGGGATGAGCTGAGCGAAGATGAAGAAGAGGAGTTAGAGGAGGAGGCAACTGAGTATGACAGAAGGCGTCGAGAGCTTCGGGCGGCCAAGTCGCCCGAAGTCAGGAAGCCATCTGCACCGCCCCCATATTCGGGAGCGGATGCCAGGGGGTCCTTCTGTCCGGGTGCTTGGCGGGAAGTCAGGAGGGAGCTGGGTTTAGCCTACCCTGTTTTTGAAAGTGAAGATAGGGGACGTTATCATGAACCTCTAGACATTAAGGTGATCAAAAGTCTGGCTGAATCCGTCCAGACATATGGAATTTCTGCCGTCTATACTGTTACACAACTTGAAAACATGGCACGGACGGCCATGACCCCTACTGATTGGCAGCAATTGGCAAGGGCTTGTCTCACACCGGGACAGTATCTAGACTTCAAATCATTTTTAGTGGAATATGCAGGGGAACAGGCATTAATCAATCAAAAGCAAGGACAACCAGCCTGGGATAGAGACATGTTATTGGGCCAGGGATGCTTTGCAGCGGAACAGACAGGATATCCGTTGGAGGTGTACACTCAAATTAACCAATTGGGCATAAGAGCCTGGAAATTCCTCCCCAATAGAGGGGAAGTGTCTGGCAACCTGACTAAAATCTTGCAGGTTCCTACAGAA
>BDUI01005640.1:51068-71440 GCA_002335545.1 Apodemus speciosus
AATATGACAGGATCACAAGAGACAAGGGAGACTGTTATAAGATGCTTATAGGAAAGATTGGAAAGATGGCTCGCAGTTTAGAGAACTTGCCAATTTTGCAGAGAACCCAGGTTCCATTCCCAGCACTCATATGGCAGTTAACAACTCTTTGTCAGTCTAGTTTCAGGGGATATGATGACCTATTTTGACCTCCATGGCAGGAGGCACACATGTAGTACACATAAACACATGCAGTAAAGACACTTATGGACACCAAATAAATTTAAACGTATTTTTAAAAGCCTAGCATGGGGAGGAATAGCAGCAAAATTTGTCACTACTTACTCAAGAATATATTTGTAATTGATTGCTGCTGCAATAAGAGAAATCGGTTTTCTTCAATGACATGGCACTGGATACGTCAAGCACCATGCTATAGAGTTGTTGGCCAACACAAATATGACTCCATGTTTTTTCATATTTTGTTTCTTTGAGAGAGAAAGAGAAAAAACATGACACCATGGGAGTAGGGAGGTAAGAAGGATCTGTAAGGACTTGGCAGAGAAGAAGGAATATGATCAAAATATACTGTATAAAGTTGTCAGAGTAAAGATAAATTTAAAAAGATATATCTAGAAGTATATGCATACTGTATTATGGAAAGAAATATACATATTTGCAAGGTAATTTACAGAAATAAACTAGAAATAAAATGAAATACATTAAATGAAGAGAGAAAGGCAAAAGGCAGTGGTTCAGAGAATACCAAGAAAGTCAGTTTGCATATCTGAATGAGTGGCAGGGGTGGGGACATTCGATGGAATTGGAAACTCTGGAGAAACAATATACATTTAGTGATAAAAGTGGAGCATATCAGTATTTAAAATACTGAGCTGGAAAACTTCAAAATGTTCAGAGGGCAAAAATATGGGGGAAATTGAACATATTCAGTGTAGAGTTCAAAATTATATCTGATCAAATACTGAATCAATTTATGAATCATCAGGATATAATGCCAACTAATGAAAATCACAGGGAAAGCTTGACAGAGACATAAGGGTTCAGACACCCAGTCTTTGAAAAATCCAATATCTAAAGGGGAAGATCATTTGAATCGAGCACACATTGCATAGAAGTTAGAACAGTCACAGTGATGAGAAAGAATGGGGTTAGAGAATCAACATGTACTTCCAAGAAGGAACAAACTTTATAGGCTTTACGCTTCTATGAAGACAAAAAAGGAAATGGCTTAACATATGCACTGAGTTTAGAAATGGAAGATATGCATTGACTATCATAGTGCAAAGATGCAAGCAGACACTGTATGATAGAATGAGATAAAGAAAAATGAAGACTAAAGAAGTAAAGGGGCACATGGGGACAATTGCAAAGAAATTTGAAAGGATATTTAAGCTCTCAAGAAGGACTGCAAAGTAAGTATAGTCAGGATTGGGAAATTGTGGTGGTGGTAGTGGTGGTGGTGGTGGTGGTGGTGATTTTTTGTTTGATTGGTTGGTTTTGATGTAAAAAGGCCTATAAATTTTGTGCTGACACTGATTCAGTAAGGAAAAACATAGAAGGAAAAATAACAATCTAGAAAGTAGATAAGGTCACTGATGAAATATATATGCATGAATATTCCTCCAAATATATTTCCTTAAATATGTATGTATATATGCGTGAATACATGTAGAAGATTGGGAAATATTTTAGAAATATTGTCATTTAATATTGTCATTATGGTCTACATAATGAATTACTAGACAGCCAGGGACACATAGTGAGACTCTGTCTCAAGTAAACAAACAAAAAATGCTACAGAGGACAAAATTGCTGACAAGGTTCTAGTAAGAGAAAAAACAGACTGTGGTTCTATAGAAACCATTGCAAGTGTTCTAAGAAAGGGCAGAAACTTCCTAGAAGCAAATAAAATTATATTTCAAAGTGAATGGGGACTTAAAATGATCCATTGGCTTAAAAAATGTTCATAATGGCTTTGGATATAATTTATTCCTTTGAACAGTGGGATAAAATCCAGATTAAAGTGGGTTAAAATGGAGATGCTAGGACAGGACACAGAGGCAGTAAAAGTGTACAGCAATTACACAGAAAATGAAAATGGTGAGTGAATCTGAAGAGACACAGGAGGTTAAATAAAGATATGGTACACAAGATAGAAAATAAAAAAATTAAGGGTTGATGAGAAAGAAAAACAAAGGGATATGAAGTCTCTAATAATGTGAAATATGGAGAGAAAGTAGTAGTACTAGGCTTAAAGGGGGAAGATATTTATCTCTGGTGACAACACAAAACAAGAGAAAATGCTTACAGAAGAAAAAGTCATTTGTGCTATGTGATGGCAGAACACTGGTGGAGTTACAGCATATTAGGCTTTTATTTTCTTTATTAAGAAAGAAGATCATTTCCTAAGAAAGTAGAGTTAGTAAAGGGCTGGGGAGATGGCTCAGTACTTGCTGCATAAGGGTGAAAACCTGAGTTTGGATCCCTGGCATCAAGGTAGAAAGCTGGTCCCATACTTGCAGTCCCAGCACTGAAAACTAGAGAGTGGCAGATCTTGGAGGCTTACTGATCAACCAGTCTAGTCAACTAATGAGCTCTGGATTCAGCAAGGGACCCTATTTTTCTTAGTTAGGGATTCCATTGTTGTGAAGGACTCCATGACCAATGTAACTCTTATAAAGGAAAACATTTCAATTGAGTCTGGCTTACACTTTAAGAGATTCAGTTTATTATCATTATGGCAGAAAGTATGACAGTGTTCAGTCAAACATGGTGCTGGAGGAGCTGAGAGTTCTGTATCCTGATCCAACTACAGCCAGGAGAGAATGTTTTATGGACAGCTAGGAGAGAAATCTCATTGACCACCCCTACAGTGACACACTTCCTCCCACAAGGCCTCACTTCCTAGTAGTACCACTCCCTGGGCCAAGCATATTTACATCCCCACACTGTCTAATAAAGTTGAAGGTGACAGAAGAAAATATCCAACACTAACCTCTGGTCTTCAGAGGCACACATATAATACATGCAGCTGCATCCCCCCAACACATGCAAACAACAACAACGCCCCCCACCCACACACACAAAAAAATAAAAGATGAATGACAGATGAAACGTAGGTGAAGATTACAATAAAGCCAAACATTTCTGTCTTCATAATGACTTGTTAGTCCTAAGTGGGATGGTAGTTCTACAAATGACATTGATTCATTACAATCTTACATAAATAAGATACTATATATTTTAAAACAATAATGAGAAGTATGCTAATGTCAGTGATTTGGGAAACACTAACACTTGAAATAATTGAAGACCAAGAGCTGGCATGGTAAATCGCATATTAGGTGACTTTGGGGACTGAATTTACTGTGAGTAGATAGTTACTCACCAAATCATTTTCCTCTTTAAGATAGCTATCTTATGTGAATTTTCAGGCCTATGGTGAGGCCAATAGTTGAGTATGGACCAAAATGATGGACAGAGCAGAAGGTATAGCACTGTCCTCAATGGCCCTATCTCCATAATCTTCACATATGTGCCCTTTCTTTTCTTTCTTCATTAGATGACTAGATATAGTGAACTCTTAACAATTTAGAAGCAGATGGAACCACAACATGGCAGGAACCTGTGTTTTTGAGTCCAGTTTTTGGAGAAGAGACCTTTATAAGAACCATCTGAGCACAACTCGACATTGTTTCTTCTTGTATAAGTGACTCGTATTAGTCAGGGCTCTCTAGAGTAGCAGAACTTATAGAATGAATCTCTTCACAACACACACACACACACACACACACACACACACACACACACACACGTATATGATTTATTAGAATCACTAATAGGCCATGGTTCAGTTAATCCAGCAATAGCAGACTATGAACAGAAGTTCCCAGAATACAGAAGTTGCTTAGTCCACCAGCTTAATATATCAGCTGATCTTCAGTAAACCAGGGAATTTCCCTGAACAAATAGGTTCTAATGCCAGTGAAGGAATAGGCTTGCTAGTAAGGTCAGGGCAAGCAGGAAAAAACAAAAGCCTCCTTCTTCCATTTCCTTATATAGGCTTCTGGTAGAAGGTGTGGCCCAGATTAAAGGTATGTCTTCCTTCCTCAAGATCCACATCAACAGAGTGCGTATTTCAACCTTAAAATTCCAGAGTACAACTTGCTTTCACCTTGTGAAAGTAAATAATAATAATAAGCAAAAGTAATTTTTCACTAGTGTGCTCTCCATTTCTGGGTTGAAGTTCATTTCAGATATAGTCATGCTGACAACCAAGAACAGCTATCACAGTGACTTTCACTATGTGAAGCTTCTAAAATTTGGGGATGAGCTGTCAGAAGAATTGCTCTATCTTTGGAAATGTGTCTTTTTCCTAATAGTGGTGAACAAACATGTGCAGATTCTAAGAACTGGTAACTGCCTCCTCTGTACTAAATAGTTCAAAGTCATCCATGCCCCAGAGGGCATACAAATGAATGGAGTAATGAAGAAACAATTGAATTTGTGAACAATTACATTCATTGAATAATGAGTAACTAACTAATAGAATCCCTACTTAGAGGCAAGGTATCTGAAAAACTTTAGCAGCATATTTGGTAGTTTGCAAACAAAAAAAAATGGATCCCAAATATAAGGAAGATACTAGGGTAAGTCCATTTATAGATGGGAATATTAGATTCCCCCTAATCTCTGAGTAGACTGGACCTATGTAACCATAAAACATCCCTGTAGAGAATCAGAAGAGAAAAGACTATTTTTCCAGTTTCATCTCAATGCCATTTTTGTGCTGCAGGCTCACTCCTCCACCTGTACAAAAGGGTTGCTATTTCAAAAAATAGGATATTGAATCCACTGGTCATAAAAGTTTCCATAAAATGAGACAAGTTTAGTTGTTAATGATCACAAACACTAGGAATGAGAATAAAAGTAGATGAAATGACATGTAGAACCGAATCTGCACAAGGAGGAACCCTATACAGTCTATAACTTCACAAACCTGACATTCTTCATCATACCTTACCTATTTCAGAGGTATCTTCATTTTGGGAGTGAGATAGTCTGTCAATCCCAGGATGCCAATGAAGCAGTAAGGAGGAGTAGAGTATCCCCTGCTTTTTCTGCAATATTGGCGACTGTATGTTCACTGTTAGGCCAGAAGTAAGACTCTGAACTTTGTAGAAAGCAATACAATTTCCTGTGTTCTATACAGCTCCCTGCTCTGTATAGCTCCCTACTTAAACAATCCTCCATTCTAATCCTCTTCATTTCTGACAATTGAATCTTTATCCAAGCTTCTCAATCCTAGGGTTGCTGATATGAAGTAAGAGACTGAGATTGAGAAGACTGTTAAATAATGATAGAGATATTTAATGGTTGGGAGTGCCATAGATTTTAGATCAAACCCTCTCTATCATTTACTAGCTCTATATTTTTGGTTTAAGTCATGTAACTTCCCTTAAAGGTAGAAACAAACATCATTCACCTGTGATCACCATCATTTAAATTAAATTCTCCAAAGAATAGTAAATAACCATAAATAATGATCTCTCGGGTGTTAAAGAGAAGGAGAATATTTTCTATTAGTTCAGACATCATGCATAAATTCTCTGAAAAAAATTAGGAGTATATAATGAGATAGCAAGTTGGCTTTAAAGGAATACCTATCTGTACTAACCCAGAAACTCCATCTATCTCTAGCTTAACCTGATTCCAGTGCCTAGGAACAGGCCTTCACATGTCTTCTCCAAGGTCAGGACATAACTCTTTTGTTGCTTTTAAGTCTTGCCTCCAAATTTCCTCCAGAGATTTTCTCTGGAACCTCTTTACAATAGTATGGTAGTTCGGATGGAAATGACCCCTAGAGGCTCTTATGCTCCTCAGTTTTTGGAGCTATTTGGGAAGGATTGGGAAGTGTGGCTTTGGGTGAGCTCTGAGGTTTCCAAAGCCCATGCTACCCCTATGAGCCATAAAAGCAAGTAGGCTAATTGCAGATGTTCATCTCTCTCTCTCCTTTCCTCAAAAATCGATTCCCACAGTCTTATCCCCAGCTTGACTACCTGTCAAACTTCCCTTTCTCTCTTCCCCTATCTCTAGTGGATCATGCAGATCTTCTCCAATCTTCTATCCCTCCTATCCCTTTGTCTTAGTCACTGACTCCAGCCAGCATTTCCTGGGAACCAGATGCCTAAGCCTGCTAAAGAATAAAGTAGGCTGTGGAAACAGATAGATAAACTTTAAATATTCCCTCTCCCTTTCTTCCTCCAAATCCAATCCCCAAAGTCTCATCCCAGCTCTGTAGTAGTCTATCTGTTATGGTCTTGCTGAGTCTCTTCCTCCATACTCAGGAGACAAATTTAACAGCATCTTTGGAATATCCTTGTCTCATAATGTTTTGTCAGGGCTTCTTTTTCTTTTTCTTTTTTTTTGTACATTGTTTGTTTGCTTGCTTGTTTGTTTCACCATTTGCATATATACTATGTTTCTGATTTTGTATTTTTATGGGATTCCTGAGTGTAGTAATCAGTAGGTCTCTTTGCCAATATCTGTTTCTTGTACATTTTCTTGGGCTCTTTTCCTACTGTTTGTTTGTTTGTGGTGTCCTATTCTGATTTATTTATTTTTGTTTTATCTTATTTTATTTTCTTATTAGTCCTATAATTCCTGTTTGTTTTCTAATGAGACAGAAAAGGGGTGGATCCAAATGGGAGGGGAGATAGGGAGGAACTTAAAGGAGTAGAGGGAGAGGAGATGATAATTACAATGTATTATATAAAAATTTATTTTTAATAAGTGAAAGAAAGGGTCATGCTACTCCCAGTGTGCTCTCTGCCTCCTGCTTGACATTTTACAATGTGAGTTCTCTGCTTCTCCTGCCACCATACCTTAGCTTGGCCCACATGGACTTTAATACTCTGTAATCATATGTCTTTAATAAGTTGCCTTGGTCATGGTGTTTTATTCCAGCAGGAGAAAATTAACTAATACAAATTGGGTAATCTAGCTGTAACTTTCTGTATCGTTATTTTGTTCTCATTTGTTTTATAAATTTTTAACAACACAAAAATTTTCTGTATTTATTTGTTGATTACTTAATACTTCAATTTGAGCTTCAATAAGGAAGGAACCTCCTGCATCTCTACAGTACACTCAGTGTATACTAGATCATAGGTGAATAACATTTTTAAACAATAAATGAAAATTGGAAATGCACCATGTTGACTACATCAGTTTCGTCCCCATAAAATGTACTAAAGGCATTATGAAAACATCTATTATTCATAACATTTCCTTAAAATAAGAATTTATACAAAAACGAATTTTCTCAAAGTGAACCATGCTTGAGATTTCCATCCAGGAAAAGAGAGAAAGAAAGAAAGAAAGAAAGAAAGAAAGAAAGAAAGAAAGAAAGAAAGAAAGAAAGAAAGAAAGAGAGAGAGGGGGGGGGGGGGGGGGAGGGAGGGAGGAAGGAAGGAAGGAAGGAAGGAAGGAAGGAAGGAAAGAGAAAAAGCAAACACTTGATTTTTCTTTACTAGGAATTTTTGATGGGTTCAAATATGGTGTGAAAGAACTGTAGTTTTTTATACACATGCACATATTTCTTTGTATAGAATCTATATATTTTCTTTTTTAATAACCCAATATTTATTTTTGTGAAACTATTGATAACATCAGCATCTTCTGTCAAGTTATATACTACATATTTGGAATTATAGATTTGTGAAGGGAGGAAAACAATCTTTGCTACATAGGTACTGGGATTTAAACCTCAGTTCTCTAGATTAAATTCTACATTCTATTAATGAGCAGGAAGAACAGCTAACCAAAAAGCCTTCGCTCCAGTTCCCAATTTAGAATTTTAATAGATCAAGTCTGTGGGGCCATGTTTATGTGAGGATTTCATTACTCAAACAATGCTATAGAATCTATTAGCTGGAACATCATATAGAATTATTATGGATTTGGAAGATTGATTTTATTAGTCCATTGTATCTTGATAATTGTAAAGGGTTTGCTTCTAGTGAGCTAATTTTAAGGTTTTGAGCTAATTTTAAAGAACCAAAGAAGTGATGTCATTGGAAAGTTTTACCTAAAGGAATGGCTAATAGCCTTAAACTTATGTGAGAAGAAGAAAAATTTTTTGTCTCTGCTTCAATACAAGAAGCTAGGACTTTGAATCTTTCAGTGTCCATTATTCAGTGAGTTTTATTACAAGCCTTTGCTCTTACACAAGCTTTAAAATTTTGTAGTAGTTGCTGCTCCAGAAAAGATTCAAAGGCAATATCACTTCAATATTTGGAACATCAATTATATCCTTAAAAAATTGGCACAGAAAATTCAAATAAGAAAAGATAATTTACTTAATTTAAATGATTTTCAAAAGTTGTTAGGAGATATTAATTGGCTAAGACCTCATCTTAAACTTACTACAGGAGAACTTGACCTCAGTCTGATACCCTCAAATGGGATGCAAATCCTAATTTCCTTCAACAATTAACTGAGGGACGAATAGCTTTGCAGAAATTAGAGGAAGCTATTAGCCAACAACAGATACATTACATAGACTATGATCAATTTTTGGCTGCCTGCATTATTGCTACAACTCCCATACTAACAGCAGTCCTTTGGCAAAAGGGACCATTAATATGGATCCATCTTTCTTTGTCTCCAGAGAAAGTTTTAACACCTTATTATGAAGCTGTTGCTGGGTTAATACAGAATTGTAGGATAGAATCACAGAAATATTTTGGGAAAGAAACTGATGAAATATTTATTCCTTATTCCAAACAAAAATTAAATTGTTATTGGAAAATAATGATATTTGGCCTATTCCATGTGTGAACTTTTCAGGCAAAATTGACAACCATGATCCAAAGGACAAATAGTTAAATTTACCTCTATGAATGCTTTTTATTCCCTGTAAATTTACACATTCAGTCTATAGAAAATGCACTTACTGTAGTTACAGATGGCAGTTATTAGATGCCTCATCTAATGGGAAAGCAGCATATGTGATTGTATCACATGTTCATTCTCTTGAGTTTTCCCCTGCTTCAGTGCAATAATTGAACTATGTGCTGTAGATGCTGTTTTTGAAATGCTGAAAAATCAAAGTTTTAATTTGTATACTGATAGCCAATTATAGCTCATGGTTTACAATTACTCGAAACTGCTCCTTTTCTAGATACTGCTAATTCTCAAAATTTGCAATTATTTATGCAAATACAACTCAGTTTAAGAGAACGTGCAGTTCCCTGTTTTGTAGGCCATTTAAGAGCTCATACTGGATTGCCAGGACTCCTTAGTGAGGGCAATGCCACAGCAGATTTGCATACCAGGAAGGTTATAGGCCTTACACAGGAACAAATAGCCAAACAATTTCATTCGATACATCATCAAATTAGTTATGGCTTGAGGCAACAATTTGGTATTTCTAGAGAATGTGCATGTCAAATTGTAAAGACCTGCCCTGAATGAATGTTCTCAATTTCTACCTGTACCTCATAATGGTGTTAATTCTTTCTCGAGGACTTATACTTAGTCAACTATTGCAATTGGATGTTACTTATATTTCTGATTTTAGAAAAATGAAATATGTACATGTGACTATTGACACCTTTTCAGGCTTTCTAGTTGTAACTGTTTTAATAGGAGAAACAACTAAAAATGTAATTAGTCATTGCTTAGGTTGTTTTTCTATACTGGGTGTTCCCAATCAGATTAAAACAGATAATGGAACTGACTATTTCAGTCAAGCATTTGAGAATTTCTGTTGACAATTTAATATTACCCATATTACTGTGATTCTTTATAATCCTCAAGGACAAGGAATTGAGGCACAGGTATTGTGGAACTTTTAAACAATACCTTCATAAAATAAAAAGGGGGAATTATATGCCTGTATACCACAAAAATTATTTAAATCATGTTCTTTTTTGTTTTAAAATTTGAAAAAGAAATTTGATAGCATGAAACTCTCTGTTGAGTGTCTATGGCCCTCTACAACTAGGCATACTTATGCCAAGGTGAAATCAAAGGATACACTTACAGGCATATGGCATGATCCAGATTAGGTATTAATATGGGAGAGAGCATGTTTGTGTTTTTTCTGCAGGATGCTGAAGAGCATGGTAGCTGCCAGAGTGATTGGTGAGATATGCTGATCCTGAGACAAAGAATAATGCTGACTGTGAGATTTCAGAGTACCCTGACAATTGTGACTGGGAAGTTGTTATGGACATATGTTCCCAACCCACCTTTGCTTACCTATATCCCAAATTAGACAAGTTGCCTTGCCTCAAGCTTTTAGACCTTGTGGGACAGAGAACATGGACACTGTGTAAACTGACCTAGAAAAATTAATCAAATAGAGAAGTTATTGTATTGACTCTTCTATTCCTTTAATGTGACCAGTTAGTCTGACTCAATCTTGGATTGGTATAGAAATCAATCCAATATTGGAAATGACACTCTTCATTTGGAAGACTGGTTCTGGACATTTTCAGAGACACTTTTGAAAATTGACCACTGCCTTGTAGAAAGTTACATTTGCAGTGGATAAAATTGGGACAGGATCTAGATTTCAAACAAGTGTTAGTGCATATATTTAAGCTCCTAATCTTTTATTAATTGGTCATGTTAAAATTATTTTGTTTCTTCTACAATACTTAATGTAAGTTGTATTAATTGTACTCTTTCCAATTGTGTTAATGTATTGAAACCTAGCATGTCTGTTGTGGTGGCCTATCAGCCAGTGTTTGTTCTATTGCCTGTGAATATTACAGGACCCTGGTATTCTGAAAAAAATCTTTCAGGTACTGGAAGAAGTGAGGCAGGCTTTAAGTAGAAGCAAGAGGGTAGTAGGCTTGATTATTGCTGGTATAACAGCTATAATTAGATTGATAGCTAGCACCACTGCCTCTGCAATTGTTTTGACTCAAGAAGTTAAGACACGTACCAAAATATGTTACTAAGTTTTTTAAATGTTCTGAGTATTCAATAGGATTTATATTGGGTTTTGAACAACAGATTGATGCTCTTTATGATACTATTCAAATTATTAGAGAGGAGGTTTGGAGTTTAAAAGTAAAAAGTCATGCTAAATACCAATGGATTTGTGTTACTTCTAAAGTTTACAATGACAGTCACTATAACTGGGAAAAAATTCAAAGACACTTGCAGGGTGTTTGGCATAATACCAACGCCTCTCTGGATGGTTTAGCTTTGCATACTGAGATTATGAATTTAAAGAATGCTGTTCTGCTGAGCTTTTATGCTGCTGATATTGCTGGCAAAATTATTCATAGCCTGAAGTCAGTATTTGTATCGTGGTCAAGCTTCACGAATAGCATATATGGCTTGATCATGCTAGCCCTACTTGTCCTGGGAATATTTTTATTCCTGCCCATCATGTTAAAGCTTGTCTTTAACAACATTAACTTGTTGGTGGCCAAAATACATGGCCTGAAACCAAAAATGAACCCTTAGACAGCAGGGTCATTAATTTAACAGGCTGGCAAGCCAAGGACGGGAAAGATTCTGCACAGAGCCTTGCAAACCTAAGACAGAGGCATGTGCTGAAAGGCTGTGTTTATTAATAAACATTAATAAGACTATGTTTGTTCAAATAGCACAAACAAGCTATGTGTGACCTGGAAGACAGGTAAAGAAGGCATTCTTGTGAGAAGGACCTAAGACAGGCTCAGCCTTGTTCATAAAATAAAAAGGTGGAGATCTAGAGAGCCTTATTGGGGTGCCGTGCTTGCTACCTGGCAGGAGTCTAACATTGGCCAAGAAGCTTGACATTGGACAAAGACAAGGAAACGGCTTCAGGCAGGAATCTGACATTAGGCAATGGCAAGAAATTAAGCTCAAGCAGGAATCTGACATTAGGCTATAATAGAGAAGTTAAGTTGAGGCAGGAATCTGACCATTAGGCTATAACAGGAAAGTAGGTTAAGGCAGAAATTTTAATCATAGGGAGGAATAAAAGAAGTGAGCTTTGGGCAAGATTTTGGGCTTGAACAAGGAGGTGGGCTCAGGTATTTTGCTCATTCTTACATACCCTTGGAAACAACTGTCACTGTGGAGCAATTGCAGGACTTTGCTTATTGCCTTCACAATTTTGGGTCTACAGTCTTACTTGTTCTTCATTGTACTACTATTGCCATTAGTACTTGCATGTAATTAAAATGGTATAAAAGTGGATTGGAAAAAATTAAACCTGCCTTCAGTCCCAGAATTGACTGAAATCATGCTGAAAAAAAAAAAGAAAAAAGAAAAAGAAATATAAACTATCCAGTTAGCATTTGAAACATAGCTGAAATACACATATTCAATATATGTTAGAATATATTTTCTTGAGCATTGGAACTAAGGACCTAGCTGCAAATTGAGTTACATACTGTTATGTGAATTTTTCCTAGGAAGATGTGAATCATTGTCTGGTTACCCAACAACATGTCAAAGGAATAATTCTATCAGTGTCTAGTTTGGTGAGCCAATGAATTTATTAAGGTGTGTGGATGAGGAGTTACTCACAGAACACAGATGACTCGAAGGCAGCTGCATCACCCAAAAGTCGAAGTCAACATAGGCAATGACTCATGAAACCTACATCCCCAGAATTCCTTTTTTTATTTGTTTTTTTTTTTAATTCTTTTTTATTGGATTTTTTTATTTATGTTTCAAATGATATTCCCTTTCCTGGTTTTACCTCTGAAAACGCCATATCCCATCCCCCTTCCCTGGCTCATCAACCCACCCACTCCTGCTTCCCTGTCCTTGTACTCCCCTATAAAGCAACATCAAACCTCAGGACGAAGGATTTCTCCTCCTTCTGATATCCAATAAGGTCATCCTCTGCTACACATGCAACTGGAGCCATGGGTCCTTCCATGTGTACTCTTTGGTTGGTGGTTTAGTCTCTGAGCTCTGGGGGTACTGGTACTTTTTGACATCCACAATAGTGTCTGGGTTTGGGGGCTGTATATGGGATGGATCCCCAGATGGGGCAGTCTCTGGATGGTCATTCCTTCAGTCTCTGCTCCACATTTTGTCTCTGTATCTCCTCCCATGAGTATTTTGTTCCCCCTTCTAAGAAGGACCAAAGTATCCATACTTTGGTCTTCCTTCTTCTTGAGCTCCCAGAACTCCTTTTGACTTAAAGTTAGCTGATCTGGTTGGAAAGCCTCTCCTTCCTAGCAATTATCACCACTTGCATAACCCTGAAGAAGGGCCTCATGACTTCATGAATATTGGTAAGATTTTTTGGAGCTTCTAGAGTCCAGTAGGTTTAGTGTTTCCTAAGTATTATGAACCCCTCCCCTTCTTTTAATAGTGCAACTGGTCTGGCCAAATAAAAACAGTCTAAAAAGATACTTTTGAGTTTCTTAACCTATGTGACAATTAAAACAATGAACCACACAAAAGAATGGGAAAATTACTCACAAATCTTATGCTTGGTGAAAAGGGTCCCTGCCAGAGGGGAAACTTGTATTTGGGAAGGGTTTTCTAAGAATTCTAATTTGTCAGACTTCTTTACCTGACAAGAATGATATTGAATCAATGGTGGGCAGAACCACACCTTGATCAGGACTGCTTAGATATGCAAATACTTGATCTTCTCTTTTTAAGTTTCATATTATGCTCCCACCATGAGAACAATTTTGGGGGTAGACCTCTTAGTCCATTTTCTCAATATGGCTTTGTTGAGTATTTCCTTTTTTTTCTTTCAACTATTAATTTCACTCCTTTAATTGGCTACTAGAGAATGAGTGGTCAAAGCTGACTTGAGCACAGGTTTGATAATAGGACAGGATGTTTTTCTATATGGAGGATATAGCTATATGACATATTTAGACACTGGAGAGGCACCCAATGAGGGGCAGATTCAAGGAGAGCTGATCAGACCTGAAAAATCAAGTGATGATTATGAAGAACTTGGAACCAACCCCAGAAGGAAGAAGGAAAGTGTAACAAGAGCTTTTCTGGGGACACAAACATTTGTAGGATAATGAGACTAGGAATTCACAAATAGCATGAGTTAGAGTAAAATACTGCTGGTTCGCAAAACTCTTTAGCACTTTAGAACCCATGTTTTGTGAAGGGGTCAGAGCCTACATCTCATCCCAGAAACTGATATTCAGTGTTCCACAGGAACAGAACTTAGAAAGCAGTAGCGACAAGCATGTCTTATGGGAGCAGCAATAATACACCTCTACAGAATTCTTGAGGCCAAAAGGGTCATGGAAAGTTCCAGATGTATGGAAACTCCTGCTGAGCAATACTGAAGTAAACAACATAACTATAGTTTGTGTAATAACACCACTGCACAGCTCTCCTGGATACTTAGGGCCTTTATTCCCCAAGACCTTTTTTGTTTTTGTTTTTGTTTTTATTTTCTCTTCATTTTTGTTTTTCTGTCTGACAGCCACAACAATCAGAGGCAGAGCTTGACAAATGGGTACCAGAAAGGTTGACCCCACGACTCTTAAAGAAGTACCTAAAGAGGGGAAATTTGCAAGGTACTGACATTTCTGCATAAGCAGATAGAAGCTGGGCAAAAAGCAAATCCAATAGTGAGAGTAATAGAATAATATTTGTTCTTACAAACTGGTAGAAAGGGGAAATATTTAAGTGGATTTATGGCTACCAACAAGGCTAAGGTTCTCTGATTGCTGCATTGCCAAAATTCAAACCATGATTAACAAGTTCACCTAAACTCATGGCACTGATCCCAGAGGTTTGCATCTTAGAGCATATACAACGTTTTCTGTCCTAAGAAATAGACTCAACACATTCTAATGAGAGTTTAAAAAAATTAAGGCAGTTTCAACTTTTGAGGCAAATGCAGACATTTAATTCTCTATTAAGTGCAGTTCAGTTTTATTAAGTTGAAAACAATTTGAAGAAAAAGTCAATAAAATTGGAGTTTGCCTTAAATTAATGAACAGCACTTATTGCTTCTCACCAGATGCACAGCTCTGTTAGTAAATTGTTTCCAGGAAGACAGATATTTAAGGAGTCTTTGCAGCAGGAAAATTAGAAAAGGTGTGAGATATAGTATATCATCATAAAATAAATATAATTTTTTATTGAGTTGAGATTTTATGTTATTAAGAAAAAGTATCTGTAAGAAAGAAAGTCTCTCATATCTCCACTACAAAAGCATAACAAAGCAACTGAATTTCTAAGCCAGAAGGAGATAAACTTACTCTATAAAGCATTAATAGCAAATATATTCAGCTTTGTGGTCCATATACACTGTGTTATAAATACACTATTCTATTAATGTAACACAAAATTAGTCACATTAAAACAATACCAAATGAATGTGGCTGTGTTTCATCACAACTTTCCTTATCGACACTGAAATATAAAAAGCCAGGCAAGTGTGGCACTGCTTCTTATCTCAGCACTCAGGAGACCTGTACAGCATCCCTGGGGCATACTGCCTGGCTAGCTTTTCCTAGCCAGAATGGATGAACTCAGAATGGGCTTAGCAATGGTCTCTATCTCAATAAAGTAGAAAATTCTCAAGAAAGACACCTAATATCAACTTGGGTCTTCACATGCATGTGCAATCCTATGGAACACATGTGAACACATTCTTGTGTGTTTACTCATAACACACACACACACACACACACACACACACACACGTGCGCGCGTGCGCGCACGCAAATTACAAAATAGATGACAAATAAAGCTTGGCTACTACAGGCTGCAGTTTGTTCATTCATGTTCAAAATGATGACCTGATGATGATGATCTGCAAAGAAAAAAAATCAGATTTTCTCATAGTCAAACACTGTATGTAGCTAATTTACACCATTCTGTCTGGTTCCTGTTAGTCAAAGTCCACTGTGAAAGTTCATGTGATGATCTGTGGACTCCTAACCATTCTCTCATCTGCCTTTCATCTTCTACCCCAAAGCTCTAGGGTTTTCTTTCCTTACAAGCTGTTTCCTCTTTCCTAGAGTGCAGTTACTCCCACTGGTGTCTTTAGTGGATGTTCTTCATTACACATTAAGGTGCAATCAATAGCATTGATAGAGAGAGTGATTTGGAATTATAGAGATGAAAGAAATTACACTTTGCTTTGGAGGAGTCTATTCGCTGTGATCAGACTTTTATAATAAGAACAGCAGACAATGCTTCTGGGTCTTTGTTACTTATTCTTCCCCACTTTGTTACATTTAGTGCATGAACAACATGGATTACTAGGGCAACAGTGAAGTTATGAAGCAGAAAAGATGACTTTCATTTTCACCTGCCCCCCCCCCAGATAACTACGAACAAAATTTCTCCAAAATGAACTGCTCCCTGCAAGGAGGTTTATGGTGTGTGTGTGTGTGTGTGTGTGTGTGTGTGTGTGTGTGTGTGTGTGTGTGAGAGAGAGAGAGAGAGAGAGAGAGAGAGAGAGAGAGAGAGNGAGAGAGAGAGAGAGAGAGAGAGAGAGAGAGAGAGAGAGAGAGAGAGAGAGAGAAAGACTCTGCTACAACATTCCTGACAGTGCAGAGCTTTTCCTGAGGTCAAACTCTAAGCTTGACCAGTCTTGTGTGACAATAGGCCTGATTACAATTCCTGAAAATATATTTTCCTGATTTAGTTATGTATATTCAAATGTACGTTCATTGTGTAGTTGTCGGACCTGGGGTCCATCCACGAGGAGAACAGAGTAAGTTCCCCTTTTTAGCTTTGTGTACAGCCTTAGTGGGGAAAGTGAGTAAACAATTAACATACTAGTTATGTCAATTGGGTGATATGTTAAAAATAATGACAAGCTATATGGAGTACAGACTTAAAAAAAATAGAAAATCAGAAGATCTGGCCCTGGCATTTCTCATTCAAAATATGAATGAAGTTAGGCTTGTGGAGAAGTTGACATTTGAGAAAAGGCTTCAAGGATGGGAGGAGTTTGCTGGATTGATATCTCAGTGGGGGGAAAAAGCTTTCAAGTGAAAAAAAAAAAAACAGCTAAAGTAAAGACCAGACTGATAGAAATGCTACCCTTTGGAATCATTCTTCTTACAGCATAGAAAAGTTCAACCTAAAGGGTTGTCTCTTATAAAAACACTAATTCCTCTACACTTCCTTAAATAAAATAGCAAAACCAGTTTCTTTGACTACCTCCTCTTTGTTCATTATCTAATTCATTAACACCATAGGAAGGATTTCTAGTTCTGAGTTTAATTGGCTTCCTAAAATGGCCTCTTTTATCCTATGATGATAGGTAGCTAAAGGAAGAAGTTAAGCTCTGAAAATTGGATAATTAGACATTAAAATCCAAGCTGGGAGTGGTGGCACATACCTGTAATCTCAGTACTTGGAAAGTAGAGACTGAAGACTCTCAAGTTTAAGGTCATCAGCTACATAATGAATTTGAGACCACCTCGCGTTATATGAGACCTTGTCTTAAAAGAAAATCTTCTTTAAAGTTTTTAATAAAACTTAAATCCTAATTCAACATATTAAAACAAATGTGGCTTTGACCAAGACTGCATCAATTACCTGAATTGAAAAGAGAGAACATAATACCTTAGCTACAGGGACTTCTATGAAGATTAAGTACAATACACAGTACAGTAGCATATGTAAAACAGCACAAGGTCAGACACATTTTCTGTTACACATCTTTTTTTGCACTTTCTACCTAGGAAAAAAGTAACTTTAATGATTTGTACAGAGCTCCATAAGAGAACTTTATTACCCAAGTTTGTACTTTAAGATTTGTCCTCATAAAAGTACCCAAGTGGAACAAAACATGTTTCTAGGTGTCCTTCCCACTACTTGTGGACTTGACTGTACCAACAAGGATGCTGCTGTTGTCCTTGGTAACTGTGATGAACTGTGCATGTGAAGGTTTTCTTTTTTAGAGCACAATAGCTTGCTATTTACATCAATGTATACTTAGGAAGAAAAGTAAGCAAACTGTCTAATTAGTTTAAAAGGGGAAAGAAAAACTTTATATAAATAATTTCTTTCCTTCCTATTTTACAGAATTTTAAAATTGTATGATCAAAATCTCTCCCTAAGAAAATTACCCAAGATAAGAATTTTGCTATCTGTAGAGAAAAGATAAGGCCTGGAAATGCTGTACCAATTAATACAGCAAAGTTTAATGAGGATTTGTTCTAATGTGTTGAAAACAAAAAAAAAAGTCTACCATGGTTACAGCTGCAGGAAGCAGAATAAAATCTCACTATGTCTTATGAATAAATATGATGATTTGAAGTATTAGGCATAAGAAAAGGAAGACATAATTATAAACCTGTGCCTCTGAGAATGTTATTTAATGAAGCAAATGATAACAAACCCCCAGTCAGGACCCAGTCTCACATTGTTAGCAATTTCTACTAAGAGGGAAGGACGGAATCCAAGGAATCACTAGACTGAGATAAATTAGTGTTTTCATTTCTAGTGAGCTTTCCCACACACATCCATGCCAGCATCCCTATAGATTCATCTCTCAGTGTGCTTTTGAAAGTGGAAAGACCGAGTGAAGAAAAACCTTTTCTTCTTATCTCCCATACAACAAGCTAATTGTATTACATGAACAGAATCGAATAACATCCTTGTAAAGACTTTTGAATATTCCAAATCAAAAGCCTCAATCCATGATGTTCTCTTTAAAGCTGAGTGTTTCCCACTGTAACAGGAAAAGTGGGAAAACTGTCTCCCTGGAGACAGATGGGCCAGTTGGTCAGCATGATCTTGGGCAATTTACTGAAATTTCTGCATCTTTGCCCTCAACTGTGAAATGGAGAGTGATGCTTTCTTATAATGACAATCTGGCGTAGATGACTTGGAAAGCAAACCCTTAGAGCCTCTGTAATTGCCATCAAGCACTTAGACAAAATGAAGCCACTACAGGCAAAATGAACTCAGCAACAAGAGGAAAACACAAGACTGGGAGATGGCTCATTTGGTAAAGCATGATCACCTGAGTTTGGATCCCCAGATCCAATGTGGTACAACAACAATAACAACAACAAAACCCAGGTATGGTTGCATATACCTGGAACCCTGGTCCAAGAAGAGAGAGTAGAGACAGGTAGACCTCTGGAGCTCCCTGCCCAACAAGTGTAGCTGGCATGTGAGCATTGGATTCAGTAGGAGACCATGTCTCAAAAGATAAGATGGGAAGTGATCCAGGAAAATACCCAACATTCATCTCTGTTTTCCACAGGCACATCATGCACAGCCACATATACATGTTTGTCCACGCACGCACGCACGTGTGTGCGCGCACACACACACACATACACATGTGCACATGCTTTAAAGTATTTAGGTTGTAACTTATAGGAGACCATTTAAGTAATCTAAATAGTAGATTGTTGTCTACAAAGTATGTCTTTGAGCTCAAGGAAGTTAATTCAAGTACGCTTCATTCTACAAATAACACTCAACATTAGTGTTTTAAAATAAAAAGAGACCTTTAGGACACAACTATTAACATATAAACAGGAAACCTTAATCTCCTTCTGATCAATTCTGCAAAGAATAGCAACAAACTTTGTAATTTGTAACTTAAATGTTTTCAAACCACTAGGATGTTGTCACAAAGAAAGTTTCTCCTTCAAGTTTCCTACAATGAGGCTAGTGTTCTCCTTGCCTTGTCCACAAGTTAAAACTAATAACTGCAATGACTTTGACTTTGGTAGTTTTTTTTTGGGGGGGGGGTGGAAGATTTGTTTATTGGTTGGGTGTTTTGTTTTGTTATGTTTTGTTTTTGTTTGTTTGTTTGKTTGGTTGGTTGGTTGGTAATACAGAGTGTGTGGTACTTTAAATCTCACACCACTGTTCCAAGCATTCAGTTCAATATAATAATGAGCCCTTCACTCTTCATTTGGAAGTTCTTGCCCAACTCCCCTGATCTGCTACAGGATAAAACAAAAAACAGTGCCTGTCTGGATTTCTCCTGCAAGTGAAGATTTACTCCAGTGCGCTGAATTCCTTGATGAGGATGGGAGGTTTAAGGGAGGTGTCATTCTTCACAAATGCTACATGATGACCTGCCTCACCATCTCATTTAGAATTGAATCCCATAGTTGATGTTATTGATCTCATGGGTCCCTCAGACAGTGACACCTGGTAACCTACAACTTTATTTCTGGAAAATCACTCTTAATAACTACAATGGGCTTGTATGAGGTGTCTGGGCATTTAACTCCCCTCAGCCATGGTTTTACGGGGCTGATATGGGGAAACAAACATCTTTCTGTCTTTTTTCATGTCATGACATGGCAGATTCTTGGAGTACTTTTTATTGTCCATACTTCCTGAAAGCTTCAAGCCCAGGCTAACCTACCCCTCCTATTTAACTTCTCTCCTTCTTAATCTCACCTCACTTCACACTTGGTTAC
>BDUI01005640.1:74690-87495 GCA_002335545.1 Apodemus speciosus
CTGTGTGTGCTCATGTTGTTTATGTTGATACATACATATATGTTGTTGAGAGATTATTCTAGAAGCAGTCTATTAGGCATTGAACATCTAGTAGGCACTAAACATTAGTGGATAACGTATTAGGAAGACAGTATCAATGATCTTAGCAAGCAGTTGAGTAGCATATCCTACTTTCTGTTCATGCTATTTGAAATTTTGTATGAGGAATAAGAATGATGCAATGAGTCTAGATATTTTCATTTAAAGAAACTTGTTAGTGGAATTACATTTCCTATGATTTCAAGCACGCTTGGCTTCCTGTAAAAGAAAATAACTGAGTTCCTTAACAGAGATATAAGATGAATCTCAGTGTTCGCCCACGATCTTGGAGACACAATATGGAATCTTCCCAGAAGGCATCAGTGCTCTACTGCAAGCATGGGTAGGCTCTCCTTGGAAGAGCAGTGGAAATGTGCTTTGTGGATAGAAATTGGTACAGCTGCTCAAAGTATATTATTATGATTAGAGCATAATCTTCACAAAGACATAGTCAAACTATACTGAAATGAGGCAAAGGGGAATTAGAGAAGAAAAATACAAGAGTGGTTCCAACAAAAGAATTGCCACACATTCTAAAACAAATGAATCATTGCTCTAACTCTTAAATTTGAATACTTTTATCTTTTCCAATGAGTACACTCCAAGTTTAAAAAAAACAAATTCACACATTTGAAATGAATATATATCTTCCTAGATCTCTGAAGTAAGATATTTATTTCCTCTGTAGTTAATATTTACTTTCTTCTCATGAAATGAAAGTACATTTAGCCTTCATTTCATTGTATTTTACATATCCCTGCTGAAACGTAAATGTTTCTCAAAGGATGCTATGCCAAGTCTTACCTGAAAGAATGATTTCTGTTCATATTGTCTTTAACACTAAAAGAACCAGAGGTACCCACCAAGATCAACACTTGATCAGGCAAACCTATCATTAGACCTCAGTTCTCAAGTATGTTTTCCTTTAATATTTGTACTTTCAAATGTAGCTGAAGTCTCTCGTAATACTTTTGATAAATACATATCACAATATACATCAGCTATGTTAAAAATGAGCTGGATCTGGGAAGGAGAGGGGCTAATTCCCGACTTGATCTTATAATGTTCATTTCAGTTCTTTTCTGCTTGCTCTTATAGAATGCACTAACAAATGAAATTTAAGGAAGAGTTTATTTTGGCTTCAGTTTGAGGATACAGTCTGTCATACCAGAAAAACCACGATGGCAGGAGCTTGAAAGCAGCCGGTCACATTATGCCTAAAGTCAGGAAGCAATGAATGTTTGTGTTTAGTTGGCATTCTTATTTATTTTTCTTTTTGCATTCATGAATTTATTTATTTATGTTACATCCCAATTGCAGCCACACCTTCTTCCCAGGCCCACCCTCACAAATCCTTATTTTTTGAGATTATAGTTACATCATTTCTTCCTTTCCCTTCTTCTTTCAAATACTTCATATGCTCTTCCTTGTTCTTTTTCAAATTCATGGTCTCTTTTTCTTAATTGTTGTTACATACACACACATGTATATACAAACATACATACACACACACATACACACACAAATACATTCCTAAATATGACTTGCTCGGTCTGTATAATGTTAATTATATATATGTTTTCAAGGCTGACCATTTGGTATTGGATAACTAATTGGTGTTATCTTCCCTGCAGAAAGACCATTTCTCCAACTCTCAGCATCCTTTAGTTTCCTGTAATTGTTAGTGCAGGGTTGAGGCCTGTGGTCCTTCTCCACCCACTTTGGTATGTCTATTGCTGTCATCCTTGTTAAGTTTGTATTTAGGTAGTCATGTTGGTGAGACTGTAAGTGTAGCTTCTGACATTACTAGAAAATACAGTCTCACAGCAAATTCATTGTTCTTTCATATATTACATCCTGAACACAGTTTCTTCTCCCTCCTCCCCTCTGAGTCCATCCCTTTCTTTCCCTCTCCCCACCCACTCCTTCTTTATTCCCCTCCAGAAGGAAATATTTCATTGACTTTACAAAACAACTGGTTATGTGTAGTTCTATTTTAGGCCATTGGTTCCTGCTGCTAAGGCAGTGTCAGGAGTGGGCTGCCTCCTGTGGCATGTGACATGTGGCATGTGGCATGTGTCTCCAGCTGGACCAGTCATTGGTTCACCACTCCCACAATTTCTGTGCTACCTTTACCTCTGCACATCTTGCAGGAAGGACAAATTGTAGATAGAAGGTTTTGTGGTTGGGCTATTAAAACTTGTTATTTTGTTGTGGTTGTTAGTGGTGGTTGTAATGTGAGTATGTGTTTGTGTGTTTGTGTGTGTGTATGCAAGCATGTACATGCACTCATGCTAGAGCACACACTTACCTTCTTTTGGTTTTGCTAATGTGGGGTTATTAATTTCCTGTATTTTAATTGGTCTAATAGCCTCCACGAGATGTAGTTTTTCTTCTAGTACCTTCTTTAGGACTAGATTTGTGGATAGTGTTTAAATATGACTTCTGCATGGAATATCTTGCTTTCTTCATCTACGGTCATTGAAACTTTTGCTGGTATAGTAGTCTGGGCTGGCATTTGTTTTCCCTTAGAGTCTGCAAGACATCTGTCCATCCCCTTCTGGCTTTTAGAGTCTAAATTAAGAATTCCAGTGTAATTTTAATAGTTCTGCCTTTATATACTGCCTGATCTTTTTCCTTTACAGCTCTTAATATTCTTTGTTCTATATGTTTAATGTTTTAAACATTATGTGGCATGTGTGGGCATGGAGGTGAGAGATGTTCTTTTCTGGTCCAATTCTTTCCTGAATGCTTCTTGTGCCCTTTTATGCACATTCTTAAGATTGGGAAATTTTCTTCTATAAATTTTCTGTGTCTTTGGGTTGGAATTCTTCTCTTTCTAATGTTACTGTTCTTATTTTATTTGTTCTTTTCATAGTGTTCCAGGTTTTCTGAATGTTTTGGGTTAGGCATTTTTTGGATTTAACATTTTTTCTTTGTATCAGTTTCTTCTATTTATCTTCTATGAGATTCTCTCTTCCATCTCTTGTATTTTGATGGCGATACTTGCATCTGTGGTTTCTGTTCACTTTCCTAGATTTTCCATCACAAATATTCCCTCAGTCGTGTTTTCTTTATTGCTTCTATTTCTGTTTTCAGGTCTTAAACACTTCTACTCATTTCCTTCATCTGCTTGCTCTTTCCTTAGCTCTCTTGGTTTTCTTTAATGGATTTATTTATTTCCTCAAGTAGTTTGTGCTTTCCTGGAATGTATTCATTTCTTCCTATTGATTGTTTTCCTAGATGTCTTTCAGTGATTTATTAATTTTTCTTTAAAATCCTCTGTAATCTTCATAAATTTTCTTTAAGGTAATTTTTTCGTGCTTCAGCTGTGTTGGAATATCCAGGGTGAAGTGGAAATTTAAGGGTTCTTTGGAAAGTCAGTTGTGTTGAATGGTGTTTTGCTGGGACAAACATGTGAAGGATCTTTTCTCTAAAGCAGACACAGGTGAAAGGATGTTCTGCTAAAGCAAGCATGTGAAACAACATGTGATGAAGGATTCTTTGCTAATGTCATGCATGTTTTTGTCCATCTTACATTGCTTAGTTGAGCTCCATTTGTTGGTACTCCGTAGAGAGAAATACACCAAAATCTTCTGGAGGTGTGCTGCAGTTTCTAGCTGCTTCCTTGGATTTTGGGTGATTTCCAGAGTAATGTCAGCTGATAGACACACATGCTGAGGCAAGACCCATGGAGGACTAGTGAAGTTTGAGGGGAATATAAAAAGGACTCAAAGGACAGTGACTGAGGCTGTGCTTGGTTTGCTTGCATAGCTAAATACTTGCTGGTCTCTTGTCTTTGGTAATATTTGCTTCCTTGAGAGAGGAATGGCCTAGAATTGTTCCTGATGTTCCTGCTGATCTGAATCCCTCTCCTGGCTGTTCCTACTAGGTGGTGATACCTGCTGCTATCTGGAAACTACTGCACTGAACTGATGGTATATTTGTGGATTGTTTAAGAGTGGATTGAACTGGAGCTGCTTACTTGTGAACTGAACTGCTGATTTCCTGACAACACTGATGGGAGTTACTCCAAGACCCATTTGTAAACAGGTCCACTTCCCCTGCATCCTTTTTTCCAGTACCTCTGGTGGGAGGTGGGCTAGAAGAGAAGATAAAGTGTTTAAGAACCCTCATTAAAAATAGGTTTTCAACATAGTGGAGCATGTATCCTTATTATATGTTGGAGAATCTTTTGGGTACATGTGCAGGAGTGGGACAGCTGGGTCCTCAGGTAATACTATGTCTAATTTTCTCAGGAACAGACAGACTGATTTCCAGAGTGGTTGTACCAGCCTGCAATCCCACCAACAATGGGTGAGTATTCCTCTTTCTCCACATCCTTGACAGCATCTGCTGTCATATGATCTTGGTCATTCTGACTGGTGTGAAGTGGAATCTCAGGGTTGTTTTGATTTGCATTTCCAGAATGAATAAGGATGTTGAACATTTCTTTAGGTGCTTCTCAGCCATTTGAGTTTCTTCAGTTGAGAATTCTCTGTTTAGCTCTATTCCCCATTTTTGATAGGGTTGTTTGGTTCTCTGGAGTCTAACTTCTTGAGTTCTTTGTATATATTGGATATTAGCCCTCCATGGATTGTAAGATTGGTAAAGATCTTTCCCCAATTTGTTGGTTGACTTTTGGTCCAATTGACAGTGTTATTTTTCCACTGGATGATTTTAGCTCCTTTGTCAAAGATCAAGCGACCAGAGGTGTGTGGGTTTATTTCTAGAACTTCAATTGTATCCCATTGATGTATCTGCCTGTCACTGTACTAATTACATGCAGTGTTTATCACTATAGTACACCTTGAGGTCAGTGATGGTGATTCCCCCAGAAGTTTGTTTATTGTTGAGAACTGTTTTTGATATCCTGGCAGTTCTGCCTGAAGACCCATCTACACCACTACTGGGCATATACCCAGAAGATACTCCAACATATAACAAGGACACATGCTCCAGTATGTTCGTAGTAGCCTTATTTATAATAGCCAGAAGGGAAGAACCCCTATGTACTTCAACAGAGGAATGGATACAGAAAATGTGGTACATTTATACAATGGAGTACTGCTACTCAACTATTCAAAACAATAAATTCATGAAATTCTTAGACAAATGGATGGAACTAGATAATATCATCTTGAGTGAGGTAGCCCAATCACAAAAGAACACACATGATATGCACTCACTGATAAGTGAATATTAGCCCAAAAGCTCGGAATACCCAAGATACAATTCACAGATCACATGAAGCTCAAGAAAAAGGAAGACCAAAATGTGGGTGCTTTGGTCCTTCTTAGAATGGGGAACAAAATACTCATGGGAGCAAATATGGAGACAAAATGTAGTTCAGAGAATGAAGGAAAGGCCATCCTGTGACTGTCCCACCGGGTTATTCATCCCAGGTGGGATGAATATAGTCATCCCATATAGTCAACAAAACCTGACACTATGTGGATCACAAGAAATGCTTGTTGGAAAAGCACCTGCTATAGCTGTCTCCTGAGTGGTCCTGCCAGAGCCTTACAAATACAGAGGTGGATGCTCACAGCCAACCATTGGACTGAGCACAGTGTCCCCAATGGAGGAGTTAGAGAAAGGACTGAAGGAGCTGAAGGGGTTTGCAACCCCATAGGAAGAACAACAATATCAACCAACCAGACTCACCACAGCTCCCAGGGACTAAGCAAGCAACCAAGGAGTACACATGGCTCCAGCTGCATATAGTGCAGAGGATGACCTTGTCAGGCATCAATGGGAGGAGAGGTCCTTGGTCATAAGAAGACCTTATAGATGCCCAAGAGTAGGGGAATTGAGGGTGGGGAGGTGGGAGTGGGTGGGTGGATAGATGCAGGGAACTGTGAAAGAGGATAACATTTGAAGTGTAAATAGAGAAAATATCAAAAAAGATTTAAAAATAGGTTTTGAAAAATCAACATTACACAGGGCTTGCTATAGTAAGATAGCTGGATACTGGTGGTGCCATGTTGCCATGACTATTGTTGATTTTATTTGTATGCCTGCCTCTTAGTGTCTGGGTTTGTGGTATTTATAGTCTTGGATGAATATTTTTGAGTTTATCTTTGTAGGATGGATGTTTTCCCCTTGGTTTCTTTTTCCTTTCTGGTCTTCTGTACTGAGTGGCCTGTGGTTCTAGTGACCTACAAGCCCTCATGTACAGTAGGGTATCTCTTCTTGAGTTTTGGTGCCCTCCCTGACCTCTGGGGTTTGGGGTACCAGTATTGGCTCTGGGGTTTTAGGGTTCTGTGAACTGGTATGGCTCTGATAAAGCAGATAGCTTATGGAGTTCAGGTTATCAGCATAGCCTCTAGTTGAGTAGTGGCTTATGTTGGAATTGTAGGCTAGAATATGAAGACCAGGGGAGAGGATGTCTTTAGAGTAGTTGGATAGGATGTGAAGAATAATTGGATATCTATGGGCAGGTGAAGCCTTATCTAGAGTTCCATGTGGCCTCTGGTAGAGCAAAAGACTTCTCCCAGACTTGTAGACAGGTATAGAGACAAAGGGAGGGGTACTTTGGGGGAAACTGAATGAGCTCTAAGAAGTGTTGGGGGGGTGCTGTGGGTGGAGTTATACCTGTAGTTCTGGGTATTGAATTGGCCTCCATTGGAATGGGGTCTTCTGCTGGAGTTGGAGGCTGGGATACGGAGACAAGAGGAGGGGATCCTTTGAGTATCTTAACAATCTTAAGATCCTCAACAATCTTTCCATCCTGTCTTCCACAATGTTCCCTGAGCCTTAGATGTAAGATTTGTTTTGTAGATGTAAGCATTGGTACTGGGCTCCACAAGTATGGATTTTGAATGAATGTGGTTCAATTAGATGAGACCATGATGAAACGATATCCATACATTGAAAAGAGATGCTTTCTGACAATCATCAACACAAAATGGGTCTGAACTAGGTCCTCTGCATGTGCCTTATGGTTGCATGGCTTGGTGTTCTTGTGGGACTCCAAACAATGGTAAGGGGTGTCTCTAACTCCTTTGCCTGTGCTTAGGACCTTTTCCCTCTTACTGGGTTACCTTTTACAGCTTGATATGAGGGCTCATTCCTAGTCTCATTGTAATTTGTTATGCTATATTTGGTGGATATCCCTAGGATTGTTATACTCTGTGAAATTGAGAGATGGTTAAAACTATGTCCTGAGATATGCAAAGCACTTTTCATTGATTCTCTTCTCATCTAGGCCATACTAAGCTTCTTTGAATGGAAGATATAGCAAAACTACATTTGAATAGCTCTCTTGACACTATCATAGCAGGTTGCCTAGTTTCTCTTCTGGCTTTAAACACATTTTAGTCAAATACTTTATTTCACAAACTGGAGTTGTCTACTGGCTCTGGAAATTATGCAGATTTTTAGTTCTTCCCTTTCTTGGGGGGCTCTGACTTCAAATTCAGCTGCTGTTTGTCTTCATAGCTCCCGGGTAGGTTGCAATTAGAATGTAGTCCCTTTCCATGCCTGCACTAAAGAGAAGAAGGGCCCTCAATACTGGGACAGAACTTTCCAAAGAAATGTTTTCAGCCATCTTCTTTATAATGTCTTCTTTTTGGTATCATTTTATAACCTTGACATGCTGAAAGCATCCAGAAGTCCTGGAATAAGATCTTGGAGATAAAAAAAATAGATTCTTATACTCATTTGTTTTGAAATCACTTATGGTGATTTGACTGACTCATTTCAGACTCACATATCTATCATAATTTCTTGTTTTGTCAGAAACTTCAATTTTATAATAGTTATACATAGAAAATTCCATCAATGAGAAAATCATTGAAAACATTTGAATGTATATACTCTTTTATTCTTCTAAACTATTTTTTGTAACAAGAGGAAATTATTTTCTAATTTTTTTCAATTATCAATACATGTGGAACCACTTTCCATACCAATAAATGACCATATAAACACTGGTGAGTCTCATATTTAATAATGTGTACCATGATCAGATGGTACTCTCATGCACTCTACCATACTTATTCAATCATTTCTTTATGCTAACATATTGTTTCTTTTGTCATGATAAGTGATTCAGTGTATAACATGTATATATACTTTATAATTCTTAGTATTTATTTCCATACAATTCTTTAAATATGGATTGCACTAATATGGGAAAGAGCTACATTTTATGGCCATCCTACTCAGGGGGCCATAACAGAAAGCACCAACCAAATTTGAATTAAATGATTTCTGCTGTTGTGAGAAATGGAACCTGACAAAGAAAGTTACAGAAATCTGAAGCCATAACTGTTCAAGAAATGAAACAAAAAATGGACCGTGATTTGCTTGTGAAAATTCCTAAATGAGGAATCCCAGAGTTCAAATGTAGGCCTATTTTAAGGCATTTGGCCTGTTTCTAAATTGTCGTGCAGACACACATGATTATGAGAGAGTGTGCATTTACTTTCCTCCTTCTGGAAGAAAAATACTTTTTTTAAAAAATTTTTCTTCTCTAATAAGAGGAAACTGTGAGCTATAATTAACATGAATCAGAAATGTATTTAACTCATAAATTATTGGCTCTACTTTATTTCACTCTAATTTTATATTTAAAAAAGAGTTACAAAAATAGTATACATAGGGTCTCTTTACATACCTCACCTAATTTTCAAATCTTTATATCTTACCTAGACACAGCATAATTATCAACACCATGAAGCAGACACCACAAGATTACTAACTAAACATCTATACTTATTCACATTTTCCCCTTATTTCTTTTTTCATTCAAGTATTCTTTTCTAATATACTACTTTGTAGAACTAGAGATGCCCCAGGGGCTAAGAACATGTACTTCTCTGGCAAAAGAAACAAGTTTGATTTCAAGCATCCATGTCTAGTTGCTCACAATCATTTCTAACTACACTTCCAAGGTGATCTGGTACTCTTGGCCCCATAACGCACCTGTACTCATGTGTATATATACACATAGAAATATGCACACATGTACATAATTAAAGTCAAGCATAAGTCTATAATAAAGAAAGAATGATCTTACTTTGGATCCTACTTTTGGTACCTTGGATTATTCTGTTTACAACATTAAAAAAATTTTTTCAACATGGATGACCTTGGCTTTTTGGAAAAGGACAGATTGCTTTTTTATACTAATATTTTTCAACTAGAGACAATCCTAACAACTGGAATGAAGTAATATACTTTTGAAATATTTTAAATGTATCATATCAATAGACTCATAAGTGTTTCTTGTTAATAATATGTACCACAACAAGAAGTAAATGTGATTTTAATGCAATGGGTAAATATGAATAGTATTCATAGGGTATCAACCATATACTAAGCATAATGACTTCTAGTTCTATAATATTTCTAAAGACTTTATAAAATAATCTCATTTTGTTCATTTTATTGTATCTCTTAAAAATATTGAGCTCACCCAAAATCATACACGATCCATTTGATTCCAATAGACCATACTCAGGTACCTGTGATTGGGGATGGTTACCTTTTTAGAGTTTGAATGGTAAATCCCTATAGACTCACATTGCCAGGCAGAGGATTTGTTATGTATTAACAAAAGAATAGATCACCAATTTTAAGAAGTTATTTTCTGTCTTACACAGAATCACAATGTCTTTAGCCTTTCCTCTATATTAATCTGTGAAAATGGTAAGTGTTAAGTAGGCATTGTGCTTCAGGTGTTCTTCCCTGGAAAACAAGCTATGTGAAAAGAGTTCTATCTAACAAATTCATGGGCTTTCAATCATTTGGATTGATTGAAGAGATGTGCTAGTTTTTGTTTGAAGGCTATTATAACTCAGAAGTCAAAAGACAACTACAAAATAATATCTCACCTTGAAAAAGTACTCTCAGCAATTAATGTATATGTTCCTATAGTACCATTTAAAAGGTTAACATGCCAGTCTAATATGGTAGCTGATTATGAAATATGAAAACAAAAAGTTGAACCTCTGAAGAGAAACACAATCAGATAATGATGGAAAGTGTTTAGCCTGGTGCCTGGTACACAGTGAACACTCTATAAATCTTACCTCTCCTTTCTGCTGCTCAAACTGTCTGAGGTGTCACTGTTGTTTAACCTGGAGAAGAGAATATGTGTCTGGCTCATCCCCTGCTCTGTGAGACAGAAAATCATACTGCTATAAATTTAGAGAGGACGGTGTCTGGTCTCTGGCCAGTTTGGCAGCTATTCATCTTCTTTAAGTGTTCTTGTGCTGTTCTATCGCTGTATAATCTAAAAGCACTATTATGAACCCATTTGGGAGAAAGGCTGGAAGCTAAATCAAGGCAATGTGGCAAATAGTCAGCTTACACTGCACAAGCACTTTTGCAATCACTTTTCTTCGGGCTTCCTATCTGAGAAAGTAGCTTCAGTGTTTAAGCAATTAGAGTAGCCCTAGCTATAGAGCAGACTTATTCAATCTTGGCACTACTATTACTTGGAACTTGTACACCATGGGATATTTGGAAGCATCCCAGCCCCTGTTACCAAGATAACAATAGCATCCCCTACTCCAGTTGTGACAACCAGCAAATATCTCCAGACAATTCCAAGTATCTCCTGGAGAGCTAAATTACTCCCATAGCTAAAAGGTAGACTAGTCAGACACACAAATGATCATTGATGAAAACTGGAAACAAATGGGAGCTAGAAAATACTTTTTTTCTTGGTAAAAAGTGCTTTAGAAGATGTTAACACATATATTTCATGTGTTTCCAAAACAGATCTGTAAGGTGGTTTTTATTCTCTATTCAAGGAAGAGAAAACTAAGTTTCCTAAGTATTGGGTAACCAGCCTAGTCTCACGTAATTGTTCTGCCATGGAATTCTCTGAGAATTGACAACAAAACCTCTTCCTGTCAAATAGAAGTCCTAGCTTTGGACCTTTCTTCTGTCCAGAAAAGACACAATACACTTACCAAATGCAGATATAAATTAGTATGTTCTGGAACTGAATTCATATTCTTTATTCAACTCCCTAAAGCTACAATGTGGCCATTTACCCTTAGCAGTTAACTTCCTCTTAGGTTCTGCGCATAGCAGACCCTAGAGAAACACTGTCATGCAAGAAGAGAGGAAAGGGACTTCTTGGTCCTGGTATGCTTCTTGTATCTTTCACAAAGGCTGATTCAGACACTGCTACATCTGACTGCCTAGATTGCTAACAACAGAAGCCATCACCAAATCCCCAGCCTAGCTTCATTCTCTCAGGGGACCAGCCAGCCACCTGGTGGCAGGTTAATTACACTGGAATCCTTCTGTCACCAACAGAGTAGTATTCTTTCTTCACTCGAGTAGACATGTTTTCCAGATACTGATTTGCTTTTCCGACAGATAATGTTCATGTTATCATTACCATCTGTACACACACAAAACACTCTTTTGCCAACATCATGTCCCACATATCATTATTTTTCTAGTCCATGCACAGTTCACAAGGGGAGAGATGTGGCAATAGGTGTATTCTCAAGGAATTCCTTGATCTTATCTTTTGTAGTAATAGAGAATGAACCTAGGACATTGTGCATGTTGGGAANTCTTCCTCTTCTTCCTCTTCCTCCTTCTCCTCCAGCAATTCAGCAATAGTAAGTTAAGCTACTGGTTAAGCATGGTTCTGGAGGGTGTTTTTTTTAATGCTGTGCAAAAGCATAAAGCCCTGGCTCCAGTTTTGGTAACTCTGACCTCACACCTGGGGGGTGGTCTTTGTCCCAAGACCCATTGCTTCTCCTGTTTGTGTCTTCGTAGCCTCAGTTCTGTTCCCACTGTCCTTCGTCTGTCTCTGTGGATATGTAGCCTTCTTTTGTTGACCTTCCACTAAAGCTTGAGTTGCTCCCTCGTTGGCTTATCCTAGACTGAGAGCTGAAGGCGCTTATACTGCTTTAGCTGTACAATTCAATATTCAGTAAGTACCGCCTGGGCTCTGTAGTGCCATGGGTCAGTATGGATACACACACACACACACACACACACACACACACACACACACACACAGGTGTATAGATATCCCTCAAGTCATTCTTTTTTGCAAGAACGAGGACTGGTGGAAATGGAACTATTATCCTGGCCATTCTGTGTTTTCATTGGCGTTTGAGGACTTCTATGGTTTGCCTGTGAAATGTGCCCCACAGTCTCTTGTGTTTGAACTCATGGCCTTCAGTTGGTGATCCTGTTTTGGGGATTGAGGAACCTAGGAGGTGGGGCTTAGCTGGTAGAAGTGTTTTACTGGGCAGGCATTGAGGATTACAACCTGGTTCCATTTCCACCTSAGTTCTGTCAGCTTCCTGATCTGCCAGGGTGTAAGGGATCTGCACGGGGATGTGCACAGGCCCCCACGGGCAGGGCTGAGGCCATCTGCTGGCGTACTGACCCTTTCAAGATGGACTATATCCCTTGACCTATGATCAAACAAATAAAAACGAAACAATAGAACCCCCACCTCTCCTCACTTCAGTGGCTCTTGTCAGGTCATGAGAACAGTGACAAACATAAAGACACAGCTATTGAAAACAAATCCCGCACCTGGAGAACATCATGGCTGGACCAGACCATAGGGAACCCCTCTTCCCTCGCCCAGAGAGACAGTGTTTGGCAGTGGCCTTAGCTAAATTGTGATGTTTTCAAAGCGCCAGATTTGGAATTGAATTTAATGATTAGATGCTCAGCATAGCGGTCTATGTCACTGTGTTGACCCTAGCTCCTGGGGAGGTGGACAGCAGAG
>BDUI01005641.1:76156-90271 GCA_002335545.1 Apodemus speciosus
GAAAGAAAGAAAGAAAGAAAGAAAGAAAGAAAGAAAGAGGAAAGAAAGAAAGAAAGAAAGAAAGAAAGAAAGGAAAGAAAGAAAGAAAGGAAAGAAAGGAAAGAAAGAAAAGAAAAATCTGTTGCTTTTAAAAGACACTTTAGGGTTCTCTCTCTCTCTCTCTCTCTCTCTCTCTCTCTCTCTCTCTCTCTCTCTCTAAACAGGCAGTGGATTCCTAAGCAAAACAAACAAAACAGGGTAAAAAAAAAAGCTTTTACTTCGGAATAAATCCATCCCATGTTGATTGGAGCACTGGAGCGAAAGAAATATAACAGGATGGTTCTCGTTCATTTCTTCAGTCTCTGCCATTGTCCCCATAAGGCTACCATAGTCCTCAGCGCATTGTGTTCTGTCTGACAAGTCTCATTTGCAAAGGTGAGACCTGCTTCTCTCTGAGCCTTTTTCAAAGTTTCCTGTAGAGTCAATAATGTTTATCTTGAATCCTCTATCCCAGTACATTCTGAGCCTGCTTTCGCCCAAGCGGGGCCTGAGGGGACTGTGCCATCAGTAGCCAGGGGATTCAGTTGCTGTGCCTGGCTCTACCACACATTCCCTGTAGATCCCTGTAAAGGAGCTTTCTTCAGCTACTCTAGACAGCTGTCTGTTAGATGACATGTGATCCTCAGAAGGGAAATGGGATGAGGCACGGCTTATTTTCAATAATTAATCTCCAACAACTCTACCCCTGTCTACCATGAAGCCTCAGAGTCCCGAGTGGGGAGATTTTTCTTTCTATCTTGTTGAAGTCTCCTGGAGGAATCCATATGGAGGCAATTTGCTTTTGTGATTGAAATTGCTTAGGCAGCAAGAGAAACAGCGCTGTATGGCCTTGGAGAAAATGCCTGATTTTAATCATGATGGAGACGACTTCGGCTTTCAATTTATTCACAAGAAATAAGCAAAATGAGCTCATTTGACTTACGGATATCCATCTAGTCAAAGTGTCTACGCATCTGCATATTCAAGAGAAAACTGCCAATATCATGAGCTGTCAGGATGATAAAATCTAGACAAGTGGCTTGGGAAGCTGTCCCAATCAAACATGCATTTGAAAAGAAATGCAAGGGAATTTATTATTGCGAAAACTAGCCACCAGGAAGACTGTTGAGTCACTTTCTTTGGGCAGCCTATTGATTGAACTTCTCCCTTAGAATGTTGAGTTGGTTCTCTGTGTGCTTGTCCCTACGAGAGAGAGCTCAAACATGTTCTAAGACATTCTTGAAATCCAAGAGCATTGCTCTAAATATTTCAAATATTGACAGATCCAAATTTTTAGCATAAAAAATTTAAAAAATTTTAATTCATTAAATATATTCAAACTAGTTTCCCTGGCAGTTTTTAATTAAACTCTTTAGAGTGATAAAGATACTTGTTCTGTATTGACTTACCCTCTTAAAAGACAGCTAATACAACTAAAGAAGGGTATTATAAAATGTTACTTATTCTTAATTAATTTAAATGCGTGTCCAATGGCTACTGAACTGGATTTTACAAGTACAACCCCACAGTGTTTTGTTTCTTGAAACCCAAGCAAAACAAAATTTGTATTGTCTCCTAGCTCAAACTGCTGTAGGTGAGGCGGAGAGTCTGTAGCAGGTTAACATTGGGCTTTGCAGCATTTTCAGGAGATACCTCCATGAGTACGGATGGAGTCCCTTCTCCCTGACTTCATCCTGTGAGCTCTGGCCACCCTGGTCTCCCTGAACTCAGCTTTCCTGCTCCAAAATGAGGAGTCTGGGTTCATCCTCCCTGTATCATGTTTTGGGAATCTAATTCATAGCTGAACTCAGGATAACTGGAAGACTTTCTGACCATGTTTTCCTGCTTTTCTTAGTTTAGCATGTATGTATGTCTGATACCAGCACATCTGTGGTAACTCAGACACTAGTTACAAAAGCTCTCCAAGTATCCAGGTCCCCTGAAGACTTCACCCTCATTTATGGCCTTCGTCTCTTTGTAAATCATAAATAGCTTTTTTTTTTTTTTGGATGAATACCTGAATCTAATGTTGCCTAGGAACTAAAGAGCCATCCATCTTTAACCTTTCCCTTCCCTTATCTTCAATGTATCAGGTCAGGTTATGCTACTCTGTTAATATTTTAACATCCCCACCCTGTTTGTCTTAAAGGAACATGAATGGTAGAAAGATCTAGAAGCAAACCACAACGCATGAGAAAATTCTAAAAATAAATGCTTCATTTTGGGCTCTACAAAAGACAAATGCAGTTTATATCGAATGTGAGGGTGGTATGTGGAAAGTACTAATTGCCGCCTTTGCCGTCCTTTGATGGAGATCACACTAATGATGTAGAAGAAACCACGTCTCATCTCTTTAGGCAGCAGAAAGATCTCTCTAAAGTAAGGAGGAAACTCAAAGACTGAAGCTATAAAGGTTAGTGTGAAACCAATTAATTCTGTTCTGTTATGAATTCTTAACTTCTTAGGATTTTTCTTTTTCAACATTTTTACCATGTGATCTCTGAAGAGAATCTGTCTTCAGTTCAAAGGCTGTGTCACTTCCTCAGAGAGGCTGCCAGGACAGGGCTGGGAGATGAATAAATGTGGCATCTGGGGTCCTGCTGGATTAGGTTTCTCGATCTGTCTTAGTTATTTTTTCTCTTGCTGTGAAGAGACACCATGACCAAGGCAACTTATAAAAGAAAACATCTTCATTTGGGGGTTCATAGTTCCAGAGGCTGAGAGTCTGTGACCATCATGGTGGGGGCTGGGGAGGGCAGAGCAGAGCAGCAGCAGACAGACTTGGTGCTGGAGTAGTAGCTGACAAGTTCCATCTGGTCCCTCAGTCTTGAGGCAGAGGGGTAGGGGACAAGGCAGAGACAGAGAGACAGAGAGAGCCGGGAGGTGGGGGGCAGGGGGGAAGAACACTAACTGGGAATGCCATTGGCTTTGGACACTTCAAAGCTGACCCCCAGGAAATAATATACCTCCATCAAAGCCATACCTAACCCTTCCCAAACAATGACCCAACTTTAGACCAAGCATTCAAAATTGATCCTATGGGGGCCATTCTCATCCAAACCACATTGATCGTATTCACCCCTCCCCCCAAGCTCTTCCAGACCCACTCCCACCTACCTTGGCTTCCCTTGGTAATGGGCTGTAACCTGTAAGCCACATAAATCTCCCTTCAACCCCAAGTTGGTTTTGGTCAGTGGTTTATCACAGTGGCAGGAAACAAATTACAACACCCATTGAGTGAATCCAGTTTCTGTTCCCCCTCGACTCCTGATTGTGGGGCCATCCATTGGAGCTGTTCAATGGGTCACAGCCCAAAGGAAAACATGACTTTTCCTCACTTAGAAAGAATAAACTGTTCATAGGTGTGTGTGTGTGGGGGGGGGTTGTTCCATGAACCACACCTAATTCTCCCCCATGCTAGAATGTTGACTGGCTTGATCATGCACAGGCGACCACACCAACTGTTACTTCATCAATACAGAGGTCATGCTATGTCCAGAAAACAAGCAGCTTTTGTCCCAATCTTCCTCAACATCTGACCCTTAGGGTCTATCTATCTCTTCTTCCTAGATGATCCCTGAGCTTTGGGGGAGGGACAGCTTGCTGTAGATGTCCCATTTGTGCCTAAGCAGTCTGCAGCCATTTGTTCTCTGAACTTGGTTCTCTTCGCTATCCACTGCACAAAGAAGCATCTCTGATGGAGTCTGAGAAGTACGTTAATGTACGGATAGCAAGATGTGAATTTGATACTTCATCCGTTAAGCAGAATAATAGTTTACTAAATTTTTAACTAAAGCATGTAACATAGACTGAGATTGGAAAGTTTATTCCAGCTGCGACTCAGGTTCACATTCGATTAAATATGATGTTCTTGGGCTCTCTATACAAGTCACTTCTCATCACCGCCACTAAAAACCCAACAAGAACCAACTCTAGGGAAGAAAGACTTTTTTCCTTCATGGTTTGAGGGCATACAGGACATCTCAGTGGGGAAGGCATGGAGAAGGTGGATCATTGGTGTCAAGGGCTCACAGCAGCTGCTTGCTTACATTTCTGTGAATCAAGAAGTAATGAGGTAATAATAAATGAGGCCTGGTTATAACCTTCAAGACCTACTCCAACCCACCCCCATTACCCACTTTCTCCAGCTAGGGCCCATCTTCTAAGAGTTCTACAGCCCCACACATTCTCCCCAAAATCTACAACCTGAGCTTATGGGGGACATTTTAGATTCAAACTGTAACACTTCCTCAAATTCCTCTTTTTGTTCTTGCGAAGCACTCTTCAGGCGGAAGATTTATAGAGGAATTGTTCATTTCTCAATAAAAAAGAAGGAAGATGATATGAACGTCTGTAGCAAATGTGTTAAATCATAGATACTGTTTTAATTTTACTTAATGAGATGAATGAAGTCATAAATTCTAAAAAGGACTGTGATCTAATTCGAAATTTGCTCCTTTGTTAAACAATTTTGGATCAATAAAATACATTTTGGCCTTTAAAACATTCTATGTCAATTAAAATTCAAGTTTTATGACTATAAAAGGAAGTACATGAAAATGTGAAATAATTCAGCGGATATAATGAGGCAAAATTATTAACATGAGACCATCCATATTCATGCTCACTGTTCTTATAATTAAATTCCCAATTCCATTCTTCTTGGACTCCTTAAGATGGAAATTCGTGCTGGAAGGGATACTTAGCAGTTACAGAAAATACTAGGCTGAGGGAGAAGAGGGGTCATTTTGTGGGAAGTGGGGTTGGACATGTTTGCTGTGTGAGGAAAGTACTGTGTTTTCAAAAGTTTACAACTATACATCTCTCAACCACTGGTTATGCAATATCAATTGGTCAGCCCTGAACACTTACATACAAGCAACAATATATAGACTAGGCAGGGTACATTTATGTATTTAGGAATACCTATACATATACATATGTATGCAGCAACAATTAATGAAAAAAGAGTCCATGAATTTGAAAGAGAGTTGGGGAAATATATGGGAAGGTTTGGTTGAAGGAAAGAGAGGAGAGAAATGATGTAATGATACCTCAAAAATTAAAAACAAAGTCATAATTTGATTTTTCATGCTATTGAAATGTGTTTCTTGAACATATCACAACTCAATTAGTTAACTGCATGATGCCAAGAGATTTGAGGATGACCAAGTAAGTAAATATTAGAAACCAGTCTAAAAAGACTGTTCAATAATCACTTCAGGGTCTAATTGGGCATCTCTTTTCTAACTTGTCAACAATCTCCTTGACATTAATCAAGTGCTTTCGAATGCTAGAGGTATAGGGCTGAGGGCGTGCCCTGTGCCCTGGGGAGGGTCCCATTTGCTCCTGGCTATGTGCTGTAGCTCTCAATAGATCCTAGGGATACCTCTAGCTTGTGGACTTGAGAGAATTGAATTGAGACCATAGCTGGCTATAAGTTGATTTGTGACATGACTGCCCATCTTTGTAGGCTATCCGTTCAATTCTGTCCTCTCCTTTATATACTTTCAATTGTTTATAATCTTTAGACGGAATCCAGATGTTCCCAGAGTACGCACAATATACTTAATGAGGGCTAGAGAACATAACAATCATAGTTCCAGCATATCATGTGAAGTACCTAATTGACAACTTTCTTTCTTTAAAGCAGGAGAGATGAAWTTTTTTTTTTTTTCAAAACTGCTAAAATAAGCTCCAGGGACTTCCATCATCCTTTCCATAGTAGATATTTTCAAACAGATGAACTGGCTCCTCACTTAAATTAGTAACTTTGAGATCTCTCTCAAAAATCAGACATGATAGTTCATGAGAATAATCCCAGCACTTAGAGATTAAGGCAAGAGGATCATGAGTTCTAGGCAATCTGAGATATGGAGACAGTTCCTGATAGACTTAGTTAAATAGCTAGAACCTATCTCCAAAATCACAAACGAAAGCAAAAATCATTTTAGAATATCTCTTGATATAAAGATCTATCTTAAGGCCATTCTAGAATAAAATCAATTGGTTTTCTGCATACTTATTCTTCAATATTCTTATTAATAAAAATCTGTTTTAAAGCTATGTTTATTTGTACTTAACAATGACAATAAATTACTCCAGGGCCTTATATAAAGTGATATGTGCCTTTTTCTCCTTTAGTGACGAGGTTGAGATAAGTAGCCAAGGCTGATGAACTAGCTGAGGGATCCACAGGAATCAGGCTCAGTCTTCCTGTTTTGCCGTGGAAACGTACCATAGCCTTTGTCCAAGGATGACTTCTTGCATCCAGGCAAGCAGGGAGACAGCTGTTTTCCCTGCCTAGACTAAATTCTATTTAGGAAGAGAAAACCCACACAGAGCCTAGTGCCTATGCTTCATAAGCCAGATAGAATCACCTGACCTTCTCTAGCTGCAAGAGATTCTGAAAAGGTAAAAACATTCTAGCCTTTGTACTAGAGAAAAACAACAACAACAACAAAATAAAACAATGTAGCCAATCAACAGCACCTGCCATGACGCCTTCATATATAACAAGGAAGGTAACTACTATTGTTTCTGTCCTCTGTAGCCTGCTGATTTCACACTAGCATACTAAAATTATAAAGGCAGAGGCTCTCTAATTTACAAAATGCTTTACAGTCATATTGAAAGAATTATTGGATTTTTCAACGTTTATGAAAATTTAAGACCTTGCTTATCTTTACTTTGATTCTATACCTCATAGAGTAGAACTCCATACTCTCGGTATACTCACAATGGTTTTTGTTTTGTTTTGTCTGTGRTTTTTTTTTCTTTTCCTTTCTTTTTTTCTTCCTTTTTGTATTTTTTTTCATGACAAAAATGTCCACTTTAGTAAATATTGGGATTTTTCCTGTTTCATCTTGAGTGGGAATTTCTCTTTTTCTATAAATATTCTGTTGCTCTTAGATTGATCTCTTTGTACCTAATTGTACAAAGAGTAGGAGTTGCACCGGAATTAGAGAAAGGAGAAAACTCACTCACCAGCTCCTTATGTATTCCTCTTTCCTTTTATAAGGCACATTTAATCCTAACTGATTTATTCGGTTGAGTAGCTACATTCCAGCAGCTACCCATGCCAATCACGTACACCCTGATTACTAATTATGAGCCTTAGGATACCATACAACTCACTAATGAGCACATTTTAATGCTGGCCAGTGCTAATTAGATGATAATCATGTGCATTATTTTATTTACAGTCTATCCATTTAAATTAATTGGGCATTTAATTGAACACAGTTTGAAAGAAATTGAAATTGGGTTTAGTTGTTTATTGAAGTTCCTTTCACTTGCCATCTCATGCAGGTGAGATTATTCACTTGCTCTCAAAATTCAGAAAAAAAAAGTAGAAATAAATATAATGCCTATTTTACAGCGGTGCCTGTGTCTATGCAAATTGATCTCAAAGTGTGCTTGGAAACAGCAATGAGATTCACAGTTCTTTTTAAAATCTCTGCTCACATCTTCCTGTGGCCTGATTACTGAGAGATTTGCATGCATAAGAATGCAATATGTGCATATATAATCAACCAAACCCTTAGGTAAATGTATGAGATTAGATCCAATGCCAACCCTGTGAGAATGTTCTGATTATTTTTCTTTTTAAAAAGGGTGAGTTTTTTTAATTATATGTATTTATTTAGTGTGTGTATATGTCCATGTGTGTGCACGTGTGTGGTGCATACAGATGATCACCTTTGTGCACACACGCATGCACCATGGCATGTGGATGGAGGTCAGAGAACAACTTGTGGAAATATATTATGGTTCTCTTCTTCCTCTATATGGGACCTGAAGATCAAATTCATGTTGTCAGCTTGGCGGCAAGTGGCTTTGYCCACTGAGCCATCTCACAGATCCATCGGTATTTCTTAAGACAGAAAACTTAAATTTAACTCTTGAATAATAAATGGCAAATGATTCTTAATTGGCATCCCATATATTTTCCTGTACTAGGACACAATATCAAATATTCCAGGCTCCCCACTTCTAAGTGAGTGCCCCATTGATGAAAGTCCCACATTTGTGGGCAGCTCTAAATTCCAGGTGTCTCGTGACTGGGGTGCCTTCTTCCATGCACCTGCAGAGCAGACTCAGAACAATTAGAGTTGGAACAGCTTTTGGACAAAAGAATCTGCAGGTCAATTGTATCATCAGGTTTCTTCTAGTGCTGTGATAAAGACCACATCCGGAAGCAACTCATTCAGTCCATCCTTTCCCTCTTATCGATTACTTAAATTACTTTATTTAAAGAGACGGCCTTGATCCACTCTTCTTGGACATTCCACGAATGCCTTTCTAAGAAACAGGCAACCTCCCAGCAAACAGCCTGTCCTGGCAAGATGCAAGCCTCAGCCAGTGAGTTGCATCCTTCCTGATGCAAGAGTTAAGGATGAGCATGTGTTTACTACAAGCCTCAGCAGTCATTTATTCCCGAACTTCTTTGTCCCTGTTCTTTTCCATAATTAGAGGCATCCCTTCAGCATGGCAGCTTCCAGCGGTTCTGGACCTTGCAGGATGACCTACTTACTAACTTACCTTTGTGCTTATTTACCTGGAAACCCTGAAAGACAAATATCAACAGCAACAATGGTGTATTTCAATATAGCTCAGCTCAGTCTTCGTCTGTAGGCAGATATTCATTTGTTGAGCATGGGAAGATGAAGTTACAAGCAGGATGGGTGTGGGGGAAAGATGGAAGAAGGGGAGATGTTGAATGTAGAACCAGGCCCCCAGTCATGCTGATATTCAGTTTTTAACATTTCTTTTATTCTGAGCTTTTTTTGGTGCATATTTACTGTGTGAGCAGGCATGTGTATAAGTCTGTGTGTGTATGTGTACATGTGTGTATAGATGTATGTGTGTGTGAATGTGTGTATGTGTGTATGTGTGTATGTGTGTATGTGTGCATAGATGTGTGTATTTGTGTGAGTGTGTGTGCGAGTGTGTGCATGTGTGTATAGATGTGTGTATGTGTGACTGTATGTAAATGTGTGTGAGTGTGTGTGTATGTGAGTGTGCATGCATGTGTGCATGTGTGTATGTGTGTGTGCATGTGTGCATAGATGTGTGTATTTGTGTGTGGGGGTATGTGTGTGTGAATGTGTGTGTATAGATGTGTGTATGTGTGAGTGAATGTGTGCATAGATGTGTGTGTTTGTGTGTGCGAGTGTGTGCATGTGTGCATGTGTGTGTATAGATGTGTGTATGTGTGAGTGTGTATGTGTGTTCCTGTGTTTGTGCGTGCATGTGTGTATTATGTGTGTGTGCATGTGTGTGTGAATGTGCATGTGTGTATGTGTGAGTGTGTGTGTGTGAGCGTGTATGTGTGTGTGTTCATTTTCGTAGAGAGACTGAGTGGGTACATGTTGTTGAGCTTCATGATAGGATGGTGTGTGGCTGGGAAATTTTTCTTGCTGTCTCCTAAGCACCAGACCATCTCTCATTTGATACTGCTGCATTTTGTAGTGTATTGTGACCACAAGACCCTGAGCCTGCTGTACTTAGTGATATTCTGAAGAAATGACGAACATAAATGCTTTTGTACTATGTTTTACTGGATTTTTATGTAACAAGAAGCGGATGCATTTCCTTTCCATGGGTCCAATTGCTTGAGCCAGAGTCATTCTCTGACCTGCCAGATGAGGGCGCCCGTGAGATTTTTCCCTTCTTCTCTAGACTTATACCCAGGTTCTTTATCGCTTGAATATGACTCATCCCTTCAGTGTATTTTGTGTCCCTATACTCGAGCCTGCCTGTGGGCAAGAGAAGCAGTAGCTAGTGTTCTTCTGGAGCTGGGGAAGGGCTGCCAGCCTGCTACAGGAGTAGGCTGTGCACCTGAAAATTTTACCCAGGTTTTCACCCCATTCTTCTAACTTTGAGCCAATCTCTCCCTCTGCCGCCTCATTCCAGAAAGTCCCCAAAGCTTTTGCATCCTATCCTTTTCAGGTCTATGGTAGGAAATAAGAAGCCTACAGGCTTTGCCTGGCTAATAGATTACATGGAAATTTTCTCTTGTCTATGAAATCTATCACCACAAATTTAGCTCATAATTTTTTTCTACGGTATTTTGAAGATTTTCTTTATTCCTGAGGTGGCATGCCTTCTTTGATACCATAAGAAGTGATATTTAGTAGTATGCTGAAGAAAATGACAAACATAAATGTTTTTCTACTGTGTTTTACTAGATTTTTATGTAACAACTTAAGAAGCAGATGCATTTCCATTCTATGCATAGGATTTCCTAGGAGTAAGGGACATCAGGTGACAGGGGGGCAGGAAACGAAAAGTAGAAGTCCTGATAGAGAGTCCCTGCTCCACACTGACAGATCCACTGTAGTGTATTGAGTGACACCAGTACCGAACCTTCAGTCTGAATCAGTACCCCTGACAAGTAACCTCTACTTCTCCTTATCTCTCACCTTTGGCCTCCCTGAGCCTAGGAGATTCTAGAATGGGAAAGTGCTCCTCTCCCTACTCATAGGTGTTAGAGGTAAATAAATTTGCTTCCCTATAGAAAACAAATAAAACTTAATTAAGAAATACTAGTAGCCTTAGGTCCTTAGCTCGTGACCTTGATCTGACTCAAACAGTTGAGTGCAGATTACAGAGCAGGTTCAGTGTACAGGGAGCTTGCACAAATGTAAAAGATAACCAGTCCTCTGTCCTAAAAGACCTTGATGGAGACGGAGACCAGCTCCTTCCCAGAGCAGCACTGGGTGGTAGATAAGCAGCTGTTTGCCCTTGGACTTTGACTCATACTGACTCTGGGTTCTCTCCTTTCTACATGGACATTTCAAACTGAAATTATTACTGAAAGCCACTCCAAATTAGTTTGGATCCCAGCGGATACTTCTGCCTGTAAAGCATTAATAATTCTCTGTCTAGCTACAACAGCCCACACTCCTCCTGTACTTGGCACTTCATTGTCTGGGTGTGAAAGTCCCCAGGTAGGTCAACTGATGGGGGCTCCAGTGATGACCAGCTTGTAGTACGCTCCCTTCTGGGCCATCAGTTTCTCATGGGTCCCTTTCTCAATCACCACTCCTTGGGACATGACAGCGATGATATCTGAGTTCTGGATGGTAGACAAGCGGTGAGCAATGACAATACAGGTCCGGCCCTCTCTGGCTTTGTCCAGAGCAATCTGCACTGTCTGTGGAAAGAAGATGGGAAGTCAATACAGACACAGGGTTGTTCCCAGTCCACTACTGAGGAGGGTCCATTGCAAATACCACCTGAGTAACAACTGTGTACTTGGTGGTAACTCTCAAAATTAAACACTAGAGTGGCGGCTCATACAAGGCATCCATGCCTTTATTTAAATTGCAGCCCACGGGCTGAGTAAGTTCAGTGAAGCAAGACTGAACTGAACATCATGTCACTGTACGGTTTCACAACACTAGATTGGCTTGTTTACTAAGATAACACCAAGGAACAAAACAGTGGACAGTTAATCATTTCTGAAGCTCCTCCTCACCAAGGGCACTTTAGCTCTCGCCAGAGTGGATTCTCATTCTTAAAGATGTAGATCATAAATTCTGAATCTCATAGTTGTTCTCCCTCTACATGTTCTACTGGGGAAACTCCACATGGCTCCCACCTCCTTTTATGTCTTAGGTACGGTCTGCTTATTCTGTCATAAAACTTGAAAGCTATAAAACATGCTATGTTTTACAGGTGACCTAAACTGTCTTGATTTAAGAAAACTAATTATTTGCCTTTGAAAAAGTGCCATTAACCTAAAGAATTTTTTTTATAAAGTTTTATTCACTATTATATGTTAGTACACTGTAGCTGTCTTCAGATATACCAGAAGAGGGCATCAGATCTCATTATGGATGGTTGTGAGCCACCATGTGGTTGCTGGGATTTGAACTCAGAACCTTTCAGAAGAGCAGTCAGTGCTCTTAACCACTGAGCCATCTCTCCAGTCCCTAAAGAATCTTATAGGACAATTATTTAAAGGTTTTTCTTTTATTGGAGTGGCCCATTAGACTATCATTTTAGATCACTGTCTTTTGCTTTCAGACTACTGCCTATTTCTACTATAAAGGAGTAAGAGGAGTGAAAATTGTGTCATTTTGTACTCTCAAAACTCCCAGCAAACATTCATCTCTAGTAACCCGAGACTTTAGAAATTTAGCGCAGGTAGTGTTCCTTCTGTTTCTATTTTGTGGAATAGTTTGAAGAGTATTGGTATTAGCTCTTCTTTGAAGGTCTGATAGAATTCATCACTAAACTCATCTGGTTCTGGGCTTTTTTTGGTTGGGAGACTTTTAATGACTGCTTCTATTTTCTTAGGGATTATGGGACTGTTTAGGTGGTTTATCCGATCTGATTTAACTTTGGTACCTGGTATCTGTCTAGAAAATCATCCATTTCATCTAGATTTTCCAGCTTTTTTGAGTATAGGCTTTTGTAGTAGTATCTGGTAATTTTTGAATTTCCTCAGTTTCTGTTGTTATGTCTCCTTTTTCATTTCTGATTATTTAATTTGGATACTGTCTCTGTGCCCTCTAGTTAGTTTGGCTAAGGGTTTATCTATCTTGTTGATTTTCTAAGAGCCAGCTCCTGGCTTTGTTGATTCTTTGTATGGTTCTCTTTGTTTCTACTTGGTTGATTTCAGCCTTGAGTTGATTATTTCCTGCTGTGTATTTACTTCTTTTTGTTCTAGAGCTTTCAGATGTGCTGTTAAGCTGCTAGTGTGTAATCTCTCCAATTCCTTTATGGAGGCACTCAGAGCTATGAGTTTTCTTCTTAAGAACTACTTTCATTGTGTCCCATAAGTTTGGGTATGCTGTGCCTTCATTTTTGTTAAACTTTAAAAAGTCTTTCATTTCTTTATTTCTTCCCTGACCAAGTTATCACTGAGGAAAGAGTTGTTCAGCTTCCATGTGTGTGTATGGGCTTTCTGTTGTTTTGTTGTTATTGAAGACCAGTCTTAGTCTGTGGTGGTCCAATAGAATGCATGGGATTAATTCAGTCTTCTCGTATCTGTTGAGGCCTATTTTGTGTCTGATTATATGGTCAGTTTTGGAGAAGGTAGCATGAAGTGCTGAGAAGAGGGTACATTCGTTTGGTTTCAGGTGAAATGTTCTGGAGATATCTGATAAATCCATTTGGTTCATAACTTCTGTTAGTTTCACTTTGTCTCTGTTTAGTTTCTGTTTCTATGACCTGTCCATTAGTGAGAATGGGGTGTTGAAGCCTTCCACTATTATTCTGTGAGGTGCCATTTGTGCTTTTTACCAACCCTACATCCAATAGAGGGCTAATATTCAAAATATGCAAAGAACTCAAGAAGGTAGACTCCAGAGAACCAAATAACCCTATTAAAAATGGGGCACAGAGCTAAACAAAGAATTTTCTGAGGAATTCTTTGAACTGAGAAATCTTGAATTGTTGAGAAGCACCTAAAGAAATGTTCAACATTCTTAGTCATCAAGGAAATGCAAATCAAAACGACCCTGAGATTCCACCTCACACCAGTCAGATCAAAAACTCACATGACAGCAGATACTGGATGTGGAGAAAGTGAAGCCCTCCTCCATTGCTGGTGGGATTGCAAGCTGGTAAAACCACTTTGGAAAACAATCTGACAATTCCTCAGAAAATTAGATATACTTCTACCTGATGACCCAGCTATATCACTACTGGGCATATACCCAAAAGGTGCTCCAAAATATAACAAGGACACACACCCCACTATGTTTATAGCATCTTATTTATAATAGCCAGAAGCTACCCTCAACAGAAGAATGGATACAGAAAATGTGGTACATTTACACAATGGATTACTACTCAACTGTTAAAAACAATAACTTCATGAAATTCACAAACAAATGGATGGAACTAGAAAATATCATCCTGAGTGAGGTAACCCAGGCACAAAAGAACACACATGGTAAGTACTCACTGATAAGTGGATATTAGCCCCAAAGCTCAGAATACCCACAATATAACATTCAAACCATATGGAACTTAAGAATAAGGATGACCGCTGGGCGGTGGTGGTGCACGCCTTTAATCCCAGCACTTGGGAGGCAGAGGCAGGCGGATTTCTGAGTTCGAGGCCAGCCTGGTCTACAG
>BDUI01005643.1:24366-34513 GCA_002335545.1 Apodemus speciosus
ACCTGACTTCTCAACAGAGACTCTAATACCCAGAAGGGCCTAGACAGATGTCTTGCAGACCCTAAGAGACCACAGATGTCGGCCCAGAATACTATACCCGGCAAAACTTTCAATAAGCAGAGATGGAGAAACCAAGATATACCACTACAAAACCAAATTTAACCAATATCTTTACAATAAGCCAGCCCTACCGAGGCTGTGATCCATTCTATGTATTGTGGATGCTGGAAACTGGGTGTTTCACTGTGTGCCAACCATATAAGCTCTGTGCCGAAGAGGAAGTTACTGAAACTCGAGGGCCTCTCCTGTGAGCTATCCTGGGATATGAAGATTCTGGTACACAGCAGCTGCTACTCACTATAACTGCTCCACCTGGMAGTAAAAGAAACCTGAAAATGGGCAGTGAGTGACAGTACAGGGTATACGGGTGCATTTTTTACCTGGTTCTTTTCTCTCAGGTAAAAAAGGGATAMGGGGCATTAATACTTTCTTCTGAGGATCAGGGATGTAGCCATGCCACTAGTTACCTAGCCTCCTCAGAAGCATCTCCATGAATCTCCTAGATGCAATCACTTTGAGAGATTACCACCTAGTATTAGAGCCCTTTATTTTCTGGTTGTTGATCATCTGGTCCACCTTCACAGGGCCACAGTACTCAATTCTCACATACCCAGGCTGTAACTTCATTAATGTAGAAACAAAAGCCTAGCTTAGCAGTCAGTCGCCAACACACACAAAATCATTCTGGTCCCATGAGTTAGCTACTCAGACAGAAGACCTGAATTGAAACRCTGAAGCTGCTAGAGAAAGAAAAGTGGGAGCACCTGATACATAGGCACAGGCAGGAACTGACTGAATACCAACAGTACAGGGAAAAGTCCAGATACTGACAAATGAGATTACATGAAATCCAAAAGCTTCTATGAAGCAAAAGATGCTATCATGTGGGGCAGTGGTGGCATACCCTTCCCAGCACTTGGGAGGCAGAGGCAGGAGGATCTCTGAGTTTGAGGCCAGTCTAGTCTACAGAGTGAGTTCCAGGAGAACCAGGGCTACACAGAGAACTATGTTTCAAATTAAAGCAAAGCAAAGCAAAGCAAAGCAAAGCAAAGCAAAGCAAAGCAAAGCAAAAGCAAAGATGATGCTATTACTAAAGGAAACAGCCTCCAACATGGGTGACTGTTGCCAGTCACACTTGAGGAAGGGGATACGCTTATAATCTAAAATGTATAAAGAACTGTAAATATCAAACAACCCAAATCATACAATCAATACATAGATTAATGAACTGAAGAGTTTTCAAATGGAAACAGACAGAGGCCAATGTATATTTTGCAAAGTGTTCAACATCCTTGTCCTTCAGAGAAATTCAACTTAAGCCCACTTTAAGATTCCATCTCACCTAAACCACAATGGCTGGGATCAAGACAACAAACAAAAACAAGAAACTCTGTCAAAGATATGGGGAAAGGACTCTCGGCAACTGCTAATGGGTATGCTAACTGGAGTTGCAGGGTGGAAATCAGTAGAGATTCCTAAAAAGCAGAACTACCAGAGACCCAGCGCTACCAATCACAAGCATGGACTGACAGGACACTGTCTACATCTGCCAAGGGGATACCATTATATTCATGCTGATGTGGCCCCGTTCACAACAGTGAGACAATTGGGTATGAAAAAATAATTAATGAATTCTAATAAAATTTGCTACCTGAAAAATTAACCTATAGAGGAAAGAAGTCAAGTCCTCAAGTGACAACACATGTTAGTGAAAATATGGAGAAAGAGGAATACTCCTCCATTGCTGGTGGGATTGCAAACTGGTATAACCACTCTGGAAATCAATCTTGAGGTTCCTCAGAAAATTGGAAATAGCTCTACCTGAAGACCTAGCTATACTACTCTTGGGCATATACCCAAAAGATACCCCACCATGCCACAGGGGTACATGTTCTGCTGTGTTCACAGCAGCATTATTTGTTGATAGTCAGAAGCTAAACATTCAAATTATCATTGAAGGTTCATTCCATAAAAATTATCYACATGCATTCTTATAAAGAACTGAATTTCACTTTTTCTTACTATTCTATTGCTGAAGAAAATAAACTAAAATATTTTATGTAAATTGACAAAGCTAAATGAATATGAAACAAATGGGATTTTCATGCCTCACTTAAGATAAGCTATAATCTCAGAATGAAGAGATGTGGATGTGCAGACAAAAGACATCCTGAAAGCAACAATTCCTAAGATACAACACAAATTCCACTTTGTCAAAAACTAAGAACCCAAGGGACTCAAGCAGACAGCTTCTAGGAGGCAGATAAATACTGGGGCTCAGGGAGGAGAAACAAAACATGGATAGAGATCTATCTGTGACAGCTACAGCAGAAAGAATTGGAAGGAGGGAGTAGGAAAAGCCAGGAGGTGGGTGTGCTGCTGGGGTGGAGGTAGAGGAGGGGCCGTGGCATCCTCCCTCCTGTCAGGAGTCCTTTGTGATGAGGAGGCCACAGCTGTGTGATGTAGCCTGAGCCCTCTTGAGAAGTCACATGCTGTACACCACAGCTCAGTTGTCCGAAAGCTACACTGGGATTCAGAAGATGGAAAAACTGCTCCTTCCCATGGAAAGCATAAATAACATGTGGATGAGCCCCAACTCCATGTACATAGCAATGGACATAAGCTTTGGCATTATATGTGGAGTGGGGCTCTTTTTCCTACTAATCCCATTCCTGAAGAAGTACCCAGTGTCACCACCACCTGAGATCGAAAAGGACATCCCAAAGGTGAGGAGAGTCTTGGATCACACACAATGGAGCAGTCTGTTGTTCATGACTGTTACTCTCACATTCCCTAGAAAGACAGGTGTAGTGACAAATTTAGGCATTTTGTTTTTTTAAAAACACAGAAATATATAAAAATATATTTTTTAATTAATCTAAGGTGTGGGATATGGAACTGCTTCATATTGTACACAGCAGCTGACCATGATTTGCCTAGTGCTCAAGCATGGGTGTGATTCTGCCAGCAGCACATAGTTTCTACATTTGTGTAACATTTGGAATTCTGGTTATTTTTTAGAGGGTATATAAATACTAGTGCCTTGGGAGGCATTGTGGGTTGTTGGTTGTTTGCTGGTTACTATTGGTTACTGTCGTTTGTGGTTTGTTAAATAGTCAAGTCCAAAGAAGAAATAAATTGGACATTCTGATGGTGAAGGTCAAACTTGCCCCAAGAAACTCAACCCCCCAATCAGCAGGAAATAGTCTAACAATAACTTCAGCCCCTTTSCCCTCTATCCTTCCTCTATAATGTTAGGGTATAGAATGAGTTGAAGAAAAAGGGGTGGAGAAGGGTGGAAGAAAGAACCTACAAAGTACCTAAAGTCTAGCTCCAGACAGGTGAGGGGAAATCTCCAAAARGAGCACTAGCACCTCAGCAGGGCAGAGGTGATGTGTGCCAGAGGAGTCTGCCTCACTCTCTCAGAGTATCTGTACAGGGTAGCAGAAGGCTCACTAAGGAGGAGTAAGGATTCATGGACAGACTGCATTTCTGAGTTGGTGAGGACACAGGACAAACAATGAGGTCATCTGTCCTTGGCTCAGGCACCTGCTTTTGTTTGTGTTGAGCTGGTGTGAATCATGCAATGAAACCAAGGGCCTCAGACAAGGGTTTGAGTCTCCTCTGGTCTGAGGAAGGAGATATCAYCCAACAACCCAAAGGCAGCTGCAGAGCTCAGCCTTGGGTAGGATCCTGTCTCAGGAACACTGATTGAGGACATCCCTGGTAAGTGTGTCATAAACAGCCCATTATGCTATTTTCTCAATGAGGCCAAAAGGAAATGTGTTTATGCACAGTGTGAATGAGTCAGGAATGGATGAGGGAGTGCTCCCTGGGAAATGTGGGTTTCATGTTATCCATGACCACAGAGAGCAGGAAGCTTGTCTACCAGAGAGAGGAAGGGGGGACCCCAGATCATCTGTGTTGTTTCTAACTCGCAGGATGTGCAGAAGGGGCAGAGCAACACCAGAAGGAAAACTGCTATTGTAAAAGGTAGGCTTCTACTTTCCTGTGGAGAGGAATCCCAGCTGACTTGCCCCTCAGTGATGAGGGTCATGATGAGAGCCATGCTCCCTGAGGACATGAGATGCAGGAAGGAAGAAGGGGCTGTTGGGAAAATCAGAATCAGGGCATCATTAGTTTTTGTGATAGAAACTGTAGTTGGCCTGGGCTGGGTGCTGCCCATGGGAGTGTTGTTCAAGGCAGTGGAGTGATGCTGTGCCCATGTATGGGAGACTCTCATGTCTCTCTGACACCAGGTAGCTTCAATTCTCCAAGCTGCATTTCTCTTTTAGATAACTAATCCTCACATGGGAAATGAGAGGGATTGAGGGAGGAGCAAGGCAAGTGTGAACAGAGAGATGAGGTCCCTCTATTCCTCTTGCTCACTTTCAGTGTTGTGTGTCCCTAGACTCTGGTGGTTGGGTATTACAGTCTACCTTGAATGGTGTTTATGAGAGGTGCCTCTCATATTCTCATGGAATGTATGGAGGTTTTGTGTGTTTTCCATAACATGGGCTTTATTTTCAGATTATAGAAACAGCAGAAAGGATGCACAGGACACCCAGAATGCATCACCACCTATGGAAAGGTAAGAAATCTACTCCTTGTGCAATTACTCAATCCACAACTCAGAACTTGAACTCAGACTCTGTGGCTCTTCATAAGGAACATACTGTATATGGTGGGACTAGAATATAGACACGTTAGACACTAAGGGATATGGGATGTGGAGGCAGTGGAGTATTTACAGACTGGTGGGCTTCTGGGACCTCTACTTGGGGCTGATGTTTTTGCCCACTGTCTTCTGCAGCCCCACCAAAAATCCTCTTCTGGATTCCACAGCACAACCATTTTGGAATTCTAATAAGAAACTGGATCAGCTTCCCATCTCTCAGCTGTTGTCTTACCTCAAGGTCTTAGAAGAACTTATTCAGAAGAAATGTAGCCAGATTTTCTGGGGCATATCCTCTGTGCTTCCTGAGTCAGTTGTGGCCACTGCCTGGGTCTCCAGGAAAGCTCCCTCTGTAAAAACCAAAACTTTACCCTTCAGTAATTCATATAGCCCTTTCCCAACTCTTCCTCTGACCCAAGGTCCTCCACAGATTTCCCAGGCCCAGCCATTACCCCATCAACTTGTGACACCAAGCTTGGTAGATGTGACAGAGACCCAGGTATTGAACAGACCCCCAAGCTCTACACCAAAAAAACCACCTTCTTCATCCAAAAGTAGGGCCTGTGGAACAACATATTCTATCCCTGGGATGAAGGTACTGACATCCCTCCCAAATGAAAACCACCCCTGGGAAAAGGGTCTGAAGTGGGAAGATGTTATAGGTTCTAATTTTTCAAAACAAAAAGAAGCCATTAGACAGTCCGCTGACAACTTGCCTTGGGGTACCTTGCTCACTAAAGCAATCAAGTCATCTTCCATCCTTCCTGATCATTGCCGGATGGTGCAGGATCATGAGAGACAGAAGAAATCCAGGGTGACTGAGGTAGGAGACCAGCAAGGCCCCTGCTTCAGGGAACTGATGAACCCTGCAGGACTTTTCCCAGCAAACACTTCTCACCAGTCCAAGAATGAGCTTGGACCTTCCCAGACTGCCCAGCCCTCCATCCTGGACTCCAAAATCTACAAGTCAAGCCAGATGATGGAGTCTGTGCCCTCAAGGCTGCCCTTAAAAAAGAGGCCAGTTAACATGCATGATTCCACCAAGGAGGGCCTCCTGCCTTGCACTTCAAGCAGCACCCCTGGGAAGAGGCTAGAACCCATAAAACCTGCATTGAGGACAGACCATCTGTCCTATGTAAACACTGCCCAGAATCTTTCCTTCCTTGACTCAAAGACTCAAATGAGGCTGGAATCAAATATCACACAGCTTCCTGTGAAATGTAGAAAGAGACCCTATCTGCAGGCTCTTGAGTCAAGAGATCGTATCCAATCTGGGGTTACAGCCTCATACCTTTCCCAGCRTGTGTATTCTTCAGTAGCCACCCGTGTTTCTAAGGTTGAATATTCTTCCAAAGCTGCTGTGATCCCAGAAAATTTGCATCAGCAAGATCCAGGAGGGACAAAGTTAAAAACAGTATCAGCTACTAAGCTGCAGAATACTCTGTCTGCCCACTCATCTTCAGAGGTTCAGGAGACCCAAAGAGCCTCTTCCCCTGCTGCCAGCTATGGGCACTCTGAGGCTGGTGGAGCTGCATCAGAGAACAGCCTGAATAGTTGGGCCAAYGCTTACTGCCTCCTGGCAAGAACCCAAGAGAGTAGGACTATCCGGGGGACTGGAAGAGGCAGCCTGCAGCCAAGAACTAGCTCAGGAATCGTTAGGCAAGTATCATGGAAGAAACCTGAGAATGTGGCCTCAGGACGTCCCTTCTGGAGAAGCACAATGGTTGATCCTGGAGTAAGGACTCCACCTTCAGTGGCCAAACAGACCAACAGAGTAGTGGAGATAAGAAAAGAGGCACCTCCTACATGGAAAGACACCCTTGGGCCCAGCAAGATTCCCAGTGGCCAAAACTTCAATAGCAATCTCAGAGCCTTTGAATCCGCAAGGGCCAATATAAACCTAGGACGTTTCCAAACGTGTCGACCACAATCAAGAGGCCCACCTCTAAAACCACAGGTGATTACTGAAGTTGACTTCGCATCAGACAAGCAGCCACTGACATCCACTGCTAAGCTCCTTGCAGACCATCAAAGTAGGGTCCACCCTGTCACGGGCATCTGGCCTTCACGGGACTCACTACCCAGATACCAGAATAGATCCAAAGATCCCAAGACTTTGGAAGGCCTACATGATATGCTCATGAGGAAAAATCACAGCCACGAGACTCAGAACCTTAGGGTTTCCAAGGATAAGATTCTAGGAAGTAATAACAAAATGTTTCATCCCAGTGAAGAGAAGAGGAGTTTTCTGAGATCCAGAGCCAAAAGCCAGGGAGAAAGACTTGGGGGAGTGCAGTCCTCTCAAGGTTGTAATACCTCCACCCAGCCCATGGCTATAGTCATTCCTGAGAGTCAGTCGGATATGCCAGAAAATGAACAGGATACTGTAGGAAACCTTCTGGCAAATATCAAAAGAAATTTACAATATCTTAACCTTGACAYGAAAGACAAGGAGCAGGGAGATTATGTGAAGAATGAAATCCTCCCACCGTCTACTCTACAGAATCAGATAAAAGGGAAGTTCATCTATAGTATGGCAACTGAGGCACAATCTCTCTTGAATGCTGTGGTCCAGATCCTAGTGGACTCGCTGGGCCTTAAAATAGAGGATCCATCCAAGGTAAAGTGGTGTGAAGTGGAACAACTGTTATCCCACCTGGGGGCCTCTTCCCAGTCTTCTGATAGGGTCTATGACCCAAAGACTAGCCAACCAAGGAGAAGAATAAGTTGTGATCACACTAGTCCCAAAGAACACAGCCATCCATTCATGTACAGGGGAACTGGAGGCAAGCAAGAGTTAAGTGTGGATGCCCAGAGAGCCCATGAACAATATCAGAGTAGAGTGAAGAGAGGAATGGGCTTTGACCAGCTCTCCACCCTCACAGAGAAGAACCAGCTATTCAGGTGCAGGGAAAATGGAGACAAGCAGCAGCCAAATCTTGTAGCCCAGACAGCCTGTTACCTAGATCAAAATAGAACAAAAACTGGAAAGGAGCCCTGTCCACATAGCAGCCCCAAGGAGCAAAAGCATTCATTCACATACAGAAAAACTGGAGACAAACAGCAGCCCAGTATTCAACATAAAGCCTTTGATCCACGTCCAAATACAAAGGAAGGATTGGGGTATGGTCACCTTATGAGTCCCAGAAAGAGTCATCTAGTAAAGTATAGGGAAACTGGAGACTGGAAGCAGTCAGGCACTTATGCCCATGGAGTCTCTGACAGAAAGACCTTACCAAAATAGGTCAAAGGTTGTAGCCTTTGCCCATTAGGAAGTCTTTCAGAAGATGTCCCATCTGCCCAGCCATTGTTTCCCCCATGCCTCCTGGTAATAAACATTGTTTTTTTTTTCTGCAAAGAAACTCTTTTTTTTCCTACTGGAGCTCCTCCTCAGATGCTCATGGTTCCTTTCCAGATAGGAGCTGCTTCCTGGTTCGTGCTCCTGCCTTTGAGCACAGTGGTTTCTGTCCTACAGTGATGGAGCAGGGGAAGGTCAGCATTGCTTCTGTCTCAGTGTGGTTGATGGAGAAGCAGGGCACATGGGAAGGCRTGGTCACTTTGAGGTGTCAGCCCCACACAGTCCCATCGCTGTGCAGTTAGTATTAATCTTTCTGTCATGGCAGAGACAATAGACATCTAAGGGGTTTTCAGGATGAGCCAACTGTGTGAAGGCCCCACCCAAGTCTGTGGCCCAAAGTCTTCCCCTCACTGCCCCACCTTGATGTTTGTGTCACTGTATAGATTGGTACACAGAGACACCAGAAAGCCAAGAACCTTCACTCATCACAAATTGTTTCAGCCCCAGGTCAGAGGCAGGAGAATTTCAACCTGCACCTCCAGGACAGACATAGAAAACACCTGTCCCAGGAGCCCCTACTCACTTTGATGCAGACTGAGACCCTATAAAACACTTACCTCAGCCTGGGTGATAGTCAGTGACTATCCACAGTCTGCCTTCCTCTCTGACTAGAGCAGGGTCCAGTAGAACATGCAGTGTGTGACCATGGGTGGCTACTGAGGGCCGGGTCACACAGGCAGACAAAGGGCTGATGACCTCTGGCCATTAACTTTCTCTTGCTAKTCTGGTGCTTCTAGCAATTAACTCTCTTTTGCTCTCTTGAAGCTGATGGCTTCTGGCAACTGACTCCTGCTGACAGCAACAGGGGATTAAGAAAAGAAACTTAGTTACTTGTGCTCTTTCCTCTTCGTTTTCCAATAATTTAGTACTTTTTTAAATTCACTTTACATGCCATACACACCCCTCCCCCTCTCCTCTCAGTCCCATCCTTACAATTTCCTCCCCCTATTTGGAGGAAGGGAGCCCCCCTTAGGGTATCTTGTTCCATCCTGGGATATCTAGACCCAGCACATCCTCTACCAACAAGGCTCAACCAGGCAGTCCAGGTAGAGGGAAAGGGATCCAATGGCATGGAACAGAGACAGAGACAGCCCCCACTCAACTTGTTATGGAACTCTCATGAAGACCACGCTGCGCACCTCCTACAAATGTGTAGAGTCTAGGTCCAGCCCCGCATGCTCCCTGGTTGGTGGCCCAGTCTCTGTGAGCCCCCATGGTCCCAGGTTAGTTGACTCCGTAGATCTTCCTGTGGTGTCCTTGACCTTTCCAGCTTGCTCACTCCTGTCCCCGGTGCTTCCACAAGACTCTCCAGGCTCCATCTGATGTTTAGCTGTGGGTCTCTGCACCTTCCTTGATCTGGTGCTAGATGAAGTTTCTCAGGAGACAGTGATGCTAGGTTCCTGTCTGCAAGCATAGCAGAGTATCATTAATAGTGTCAGGGATTGGTTCTTGCCCATGTCAAGTTGGGGCAGATATTGCTTGGCCAATCCCTCTTGTCTCTGCTCCATCTTTATGCCTGTACGTCTTGTAGGCAAGACAGTGGTGTAAGAACTCCCAGGCTTTAGGTCCACCTTTGGAGGGCACTCAGTCATTCAACACAACACTGCTGCAAGACACCAGGAGTGGAGCCCAAGGGCACTGGCAGCAGTGACTGCCTGCTCAGAAAGGAAGGCCTGAGTTTSCATTACGTCTTTGTGTGTAATGTACTCTGGGCATAACTATATCTGCTGGGCTGATAGTTAAGGTCAGGCATCTGTGCTTGGTCCACTTCTTCCATGCATGCACCTGTGTCCTCTGCCCTGTCTTGTACTATCTCTATGCTCGAATCTTCCAAACAGGTTCCTGTGTCTTCTAAGCATATGCCAAGTCTTTTGCCTTGGCTTCCATGTCCAACACACACGTGCTTACATGCAGTCTCCCTGTTCTGGTATTCAGCCGATATTGGGAGCTTGAAAGGACATGGAGAAGGGGCCAGAGCTCAACAGCGTGTACAAGCAGCACACAGGTAAAACCTAGATCTTTGCAGGGAAGGAAAGAGAGAACACAAATGGAGC
>BDUI01005643.1:34953-45824 GCA_002335545.1 Apodemus speciosus
TAAAACCACCCTGCCTCTTAAAACCAGGGATTACAAACCATCCACCAAACCACTCAATACCTTTTCAGACCTTCATACCTTTTGAAGAACATCACTTCCTCTAGTGGACCATCGGAAGTTTCATAGAGGAACACTCTGGCATAGAATTTCAAACCCTGGAAATGCTCCAAGACATAATTTGCCCAGACTATTCCCCTCATGTCCTTCTGGTGATATTCACTGTGCTAAGGTCACCAATGCACAGAACTCTATCAAAAAATGTCTGCTCAAAACCATTTTCTTTGAGATGTTTCATTATTCCTTTGAGACACAATAGTCTGGGCCCTCTAAACCTCTCTTCTTTTCCCAAACCTCTGCCACAGCAGAAACTCTACAGAATTCTACTTCCAGGGAAGTGGGGTTCATGCCAGCAGCTTCTGGGGCAGCTTCCAGGATTCTCATCCACATCCCCACTCGACCATTGCCTAGCAATCCTCTTGTSACGATGCAAAATGAGACTGCTGTCTCCAGCATTCCAGCACTGAGCAAATGAGGTGCACAATATTAAAATAGGAACCAGACAAGCTTTGTTTAAAGGGATTCTACAACCAAACCCCAGCACAGAACAGCACCTGCTTCTTCACTTATGATGTCCTAATAAACCCATCATCAGGGGAAACATTCTAAGTCAGATATGTGTTTAATACCTGTCTTAGTCAGGGTTTCTGTTCCTGCACAAACATCATGACCAAGAAGCAAGTTCAGGAGGAAAGGGTTTATTCAGCTCTCACTTCCACACTGCTGTTCATCACCAAAGGAGGTCAGCACTGGAGCTCAAGCAGGTCAGGAAGCAGGAGCTGATGCAGAGGCAATGGAGGGATGTTACTTACTGCCTTGCTTCCCCTGGCTTGCTCAGCTACCAGCCTAGGGATGGCACGATACACAATGGGCACTCCCACCCTTGATTCCTAGTAGAGAAAATGCCTTACAGCTGGATCTCATGGCATTTCCTCAAGGGAAGTTCCTCTGTGTCAAGTTCCAGTTTGTGTCAAGTTAACACACAAAACCAGCCAGTACAACAACCAAGTTGCCAAGCACTGTAACCACATACAGCCTTTGTTACCCATGCTCAGAATACACATTGCCTTACAATTGGGCAAATTCAACTAACAGTTTATTCTGTGATCTATTATTAAATATCTCATGTTAGTAGACGAGTATCTGGCAGACACAATAGTATGAAAAAGTCCCATGCAAAAATATAAACAACTCTCCACCGTATAGAGTACTGACTTTACTAGGAGCCTCTGAGTGGTGTTAGCTGCTTCTCACTACCTCTACCCAGTATTGTCATCATGAGATCACCTCCAGTCTGTGAAAAAAATGAAAATATAAATTTCAAATATAGCCAGGCATGGTAGTGCACATCTTGGATTCCAGGACTCAGGAGGCAGAGGCAAGAAGGTCTCTAAGTTTGAGGCCAGCCTGGTCTACAGAGTGAGGATTCCAACAACATTAAGTATAAGAGACAGGCAACCTGGAAGTCAAGGCAAAAAAATCCAGGATCATAGTGGAGGCAGGGACAAAGTGTGTGCACACATACTTTTAAATATCTGGAATAGCCTTGCCAGTTTGCCAACACATACGGTTACGAAGCCTCTCCCAGGATCTCAAAGAATACTGAAAGCCCATGGTGTGAACTATATTACAAATGTAAGGAGATAAATGTATTTGATTATCCTGATTCATCAGTTGAGGAGGGTGGTAACATACTTGGTAACTCTGGGTATAAAACTTCTGACAGTTTGTGAAAAAATAAGAGAAATGATGGTGCTGGCGCGTTGCTCTTAGCATCTCTGGACAAAAAGACAAAGGACAGAGATAAGCTCTATGTAGACCACAGGGAACTCATGGATAAAACTGGCCAGACCCAGATGTGCATAAGCATTCTAAAGGTTTCTGTGTGCACCTTGGAAGAGAGTCTTCTCTCCAACGGCCAGAGCTCATGCTGCAGGACATCAAGCCTCAGCTCTCATTATAAAGTTGCCTGCATTACAGCAAAAACTCAAGTCCCAACTTCAGAGGTTTTCAGAGTTAAAGTAAGGGCATTAACTGGTTAAAAATGAGATCCAAAACTTGGGATGGCGATGTATACAAAGATCCTATTGAAGATGAGAATTTTGAACCCTCAGATTCTCAAGGGTTTATCTGACCTGAGGAAACAGACTCTCTACCCTTAGCTTCACCCCTTAAAAGATTGCAGTCTTCACCTGTGACTGAGTAAATTAATCCTTCATTGTCTCCTAAACCGACAGTGACTTTCTCTTCAGGAAATGTCAGGTAAGACAGCATTGATTCCCCCCACCACCATCCCTGGGCCCTGCAATAGTTACCTCTAGACCTCTAACCATATTTAATGCAAAGCCAGCTCCTAGAGAGAAGGTAGAAAGTGTAGTCCATGCGGAGGGGAGCTGTACTACTAAGGAGCTTAATAAGTTTGTTAATTCATTCAAGTAGAAGTCTGGGCATTGCGTGTGGGAATGGATTTTAAGGGTGTGAGATAATGGTGGAAGGAAAATAAACTGGGTTAAGGTTGCATTTACTGATGTGGGCCCTGAGTGAAGATTCCAGGTTTAGTATGGAACTTTGTACAGTTTAAAAGGAATGGACATGGATTACTCATTCAGGCAGAGCTAAGACTTGCTGAGGTGCTTACCAAAGGTAGAAGAATACAGAATGGGTAGTAGAGGGAGGTAGATAGCTATAAATATCAGCTAAGGYCCCATGACCAGTTGTAGAAAAGAGGATTATAATTGACATGAGAGTTGCTGTTGTATTTTGTTATAGGTGTGTTTGTACAGATATTTGTGGAGATAGGGTCTCAACATGGAATTCTGGGAAACAAACCATTCAATCAGTGGAGGGCACACAGGACAGTCAGAGAGAGATAGAGTCCTTGGTATTAGTATCTGGAGCATGGTAGAACTTGTGTGTGATGCTGGGTCTACAGTAGCAAGCATGTGCTTCATTTTTAATGGACATGCTCACGGGGACACAACAAACAGTAGGGTGAGGAGTGCAGCCCAGTGACTGGAAGGAGACTCTGCCTCACAGCTCAGCAAAGCTGGGAGCAATCACACAAGTCTCTAGTTTCCCAGGAGTCACAGAAAAGTCTGTCAAGGTGTCTGGGAAAAGAGCATGCTTAGGATGCTAGAAATAGCTCTGAGAGCATCTGGGTTCACAAAACTCCAGGGCATCTGTGGGCAACAGGGGACCCATAGACAGAGTCTGAGGAGCAGAGAGTTTGCAAAGAATTGCAAAGTACACACACACACACACATACACACACACACACACACACACACACACACACACACACACATTCTTAATATGCTGATCCCTCTTGTGACTCTGCCAGCAAGACTTCCCATGTGAGTCCTTTAGTTTACAGAATGTAGAGTTGATTAGGACACAATTCATCAGTGTTTACAACAACTAGCTCTCCAAGTTTCAGAAGTGTAACTAGTGGGAATTCTACAACAGGTATACCCAGTTTGACCAAATCTGCTGGACAGCAATAGCAATAATGTCAAAAAATTGGGGGCACCCAAATGAGGGGCTTAAATACAAGGAGACCAACTGAGGGATGCTGTCTACGTGGAGCTCCAGAGAAAATGGAAGTTGTGTATCCCACATAGTAGGCAACATATGACATTAATGTTGTTGCCATAAATTTCATCTTTTGCTAGCAGCCAACCATTGGACTGCGTGCAGGGTCCCCAATGGAAGAGTTAGAGGGAGGACTGGAGGAGCTGAAGGGGTTTGCAGCCCMATGGGAAGAATGACGATATCTGCCAACCAGACCCCACACACACAGGGCTCCCAGGGACTAAGCCATCAACCATCAACCAAGGGATACACATGTTTCCAGCTGCAAGTATGTCGGAGGAATGCCTTGTCGGGCATCAGTGGGAGGAGAGGTCCTTGGTCCTATGAAGGCCCAAGCGTGGGGAAATGGGGGTGTGTGGGAGTGGGCTGGGTAGAGGAGCATATTCTTGGGGTTTTCAGGGGGAGGGGGAACCAGGAAAGGGTATAACATTTGAAATGTAAATGAAAATATTTAATAAAAAATTATAAATGAATAAATAAATAAATTTCATCTTTTGAAGGCTGTTGATTGCAAGAAGTGCAAAAGGGTACAGGCTAGACTTGAGTCAGCATCAGCCCAATGCTGATATCATCTGATATCAGCTAGGGGATGACAGCACATATATAGGCAATTGTTCACAGTCTAGAACTGCATCAGGCGAGAGCAGTAGGGCATAAAATAAAATAAATTAAATTAAAATGAAAACAATGAAAAACAAATGTTAGAAACATGACAGAAAAAGAGAAAGAGAGAAAAATGGATTTCAGAGTTYTCCTGGGGACAGAAGAAAATCAGATGTCCTGCTTCCTCCCTGGCCCCTATTGGAGATATTCTTAGTACTGGTTATATCAAGTTCTCTTCCCTCTCTATATAGTGTCTGTCTTTGGTGCACCAATCTGTCCACATATCAATTTGTGTCTGACTTTGTTTTGTTGTTTGAATGACTGATGTTCTATGTTTCATGTTGAAAAGAAAAAATAGTTCAAACTTTACCTGCTGGCCATCCATCTCTTGATTCAGTCTCCGTTTGCACAGCAGAGGCTGATTTAAGTTGCCTCACACACTTAGCCAGGAGTGAAGAACAGCAGGAGAAGCCCTGCTGAAAAGCTACTTTTAAAGGGGCCAGCAGCTTCTTAAGTTCCGTGGCAAGCAAGCTGAAGGTCATTTCTTCTAAAAACATCTCTGCAATTGTGATTATTGGGTCAAGTGAGTGACAACATGCCTTTTAACTTGAAATTACAGCTAGAAAGCATAAGAAAAATTTTGTTTGGTCTAAATTTATAAGATTCATGTAGCCGCCTCATTTTGTTTCTGACTGATCTTCAAGGTATAAATATGTCCTGCCTGTCTTGGTTATAGAGTATTGGCTTATAAGTTATTGGGTATGATTTTAAAAGTGTAACATTGGTAATAGAAAGTTAGCTTAAAACTGGTAATTCAGGGTTGGAGTCATTTTAAAAAACAACACATGGCATGAACCAACCAAGGAAAACGGGATATTCTAAATTGCAATATTTTATGTAATTCTTATCCTAAAAACWAGACTTACAAATGAGATTTAAAAGTGTCTCTTTAATGAGGTATTAAAAGTTACACAGTCATACATTCATATATAAGAACTGACAGCCAAACTTTGAAACATGAAAGTTGTTGTGGACAGCCCTGGGCTTGTATTTTGATGCTAATTCCACTCCTGGGATGGGCTGCAGAGTTAATCATGTATACAGGATCCTTGTGAACATTCTGTCCACTTTACTTTTCAAATAAAGGCTATACCCAATGATTGGGCAGGAGGAAGTGGGAGGAGTGCAGAGTCTAGGCGAGAAGCTATGGGGGATCAATGGAGAGGCAGCAGAGAGAGAAGCTTGTGGCCTGGAGAAACCGCAAGTTATATGGGATAACATAGATGGGAATAGAGTAGTATAGTGGGAGATCCGCCCAATCTAGGTGTATTGCTTGTATTGATATTGATTGAGATTTCTTTTACCAAGTAATTGGGCTGAAAAAATGCCACAACAAAATGGTGCCCAACTTATTACTTAGAACCTAACAAACCAGAGATAAAAAGTTCATTGCCCTTCAAGCCCTGAATAGGGCTTGGGCAGCAATATACTGTAGCAGTGTGGACTGGAAGCTGAGTAGGTCTGAGAGGCCTACATGGAACAGCAGAGAAGGCCCCTCCCCGCGAATACATCCGGAGACAAAGGTACAAGGGGTTCCAGGCCAGGTAGTTCATTTATATAAGATACATATATAAAACATCTTGATACTTAAAGATGAGAAAAGAAATAAATGTCTTTTTGGCTTTATGTGATGATATTTTGAATGGTTTGACAGGGATGGATTTAAAGGGAAAAGTCACCTTATCATTTACCAGTATTGAAATACTTATTCTCTTGATTCACTATGTCCTCTCAAAAGGCAGGGCCCTAGACAAAAAATTCCTTGCCTTAGAAAAGAGATTACAAATAACACTAGAACTTGTTCAGGATTTTATAGATCAAAATAAGCAACAGAAAGAAGAGAATGAACGTTGGAGACAGGACCTAGAAGAGATGCTAGAAAAAAGAATTCAACAATTCACAGATCAGACTGAACAGCAAGGAGATAGAGATAAAATTTGGAAGCAAAGTCTAGAGGATAATTTTTTAAAGCTAGCAAATCAAAATAATACAGATGCTGCAATATTAGAATTATGACATAAAGAGAAGCAAAGATTATGGAAGCAGGGCTTAGAACAGAAGATACAGGAGATTATAAAGCAGCATGAACAACAGAAAGAGAAATTTAAGACTTGGCAATGTGGCCTAGACGAAACACTAGAATTGAAAACCCAGGAAATTATAGAACAGAATAAGAGACAGAAAGAGAATTGAAGGTGGGAGACAGGAGTTAGAAAAGATGCGAGAACGAAGGATGCAGCAGTTCACAGTTCAGACTGAGCAGCAGAGAGAAAATAATGAGGATTGGAAGCTAGTCTTGGAGAATAACCTCTTAAAATTAATCAAAATAAAATGGACACCAGATTATCAGAATTACAATATAAAGAAAAGATCAAAATGTGGAGGCAGAACCTCGAACAGAAAATACAGGAACTCAAGGAACAGCAAGAGTGACAAAAGGAGAGATATGAAGTGTGGACACAGACCTAAAGAGAAGAATTTAAAATTTCAACTAAAGAAAATACTCAGGTAGAGACAGAAGATAAAAGTAGAGAAATCCAACCAAAGGTTATTTAAAAAACAAACTTTAATCTATCTGGTTAATATATAACAAAGACCTCCAGATGATCATTCACAGGGTTATAAGGAATTCAAATGGCAACCTATGGATATGTTAGATCTGAGAAAATTTAAGGAAAGTGTCACTAATTTTGGAATGCATTCACCATTTGTAAAGCAAATTCTCACTTCTTGGGCTGTTAAAAATAGACTAATCCCCCAAGGCTGTAAGGATATGACAAGAGCAATACTAGAACCTGCTGCTAATTTACAATGGGTCCCATGGTGGAGAGATGGGATGAGAAAGATAGCACGACAAAATAGAGCCAGGGGTAGAGAGATTTCCACAGATCAACTGCTTATTGAGGGTCGCTTTGCTGAGGCAGAGGTGCAGGCTATATATGATGAAGAAACTCTAGCCTTGTGTAGACAACAGACAAATGGGGCAACATCCTTCCAAAAAACTCCCATCCCAGGGAGGCCTCTTATATGCCCCACTGCCAGGCAGGGAGTGTTCTCTTCCTCAGGACAATTAAGTGTCACTGCTTCAAAAACAGATGTTCTAAGACCAGTCAAGGCTGAGGCAAGTTCTATAGACAATTCAGAAAGCCTCAAAGGGATCCAAAAATGAATATTATGGCAAACGTCTATAAAGGATCAAAGGCCAAAACTAAGAATATTAGTAAACGATATTGAGATTGAAGGAATGGTTGACACTGGAGCAGATATCACCATTATCACTCCACAATCTTGGCCTGTAAGTTGGCCACTTCAAGAAGTGGACATCCAATTTCAATTTATTTTGGGACCCTATCCTAAATAAAGCAAAGTACCAGATGGCTTAAATGTATAGGACCAGAAGGTCAGGTAGGACAATTGAGGCCATACGTGGCTGATATAGCCATTAACTTATGGGGAAGAGATCTATTAAAGCAGTGGAAAACCCAAATTAATATCCCCTCAGTCTCAGTATCTAACCATGAAACTAGTCAGGCTCCTAATAAAAATCTTAAATTAGTTAGGGAATGTTATCAAAGGCAGTTACAGACTGTCTAAGCTGTCCATAAACAAGATACAGCAGAGGCTGAAAATTTAGTTTTACCCCAAGGAGCCACTGCTGCCAAAACACCAACAGCCTTACCACTAAGGTGGTTGACTGACCAACCCATTTGGATTGATCTATGGTCTATGACAAAAAAAAACAAACAAAACAAAACAAAAAAAAAAAAACTACAGGCATCAGAACAGCTAGTCCAAGAGCAGTTGGAAGCTCAGTGTATAGAGGAGTCTACCAGCCCGTGAAATTCATCAGGATTGTCATTTAAAAAAAAAATCTGGCAAGTGGAGGATGTTGACAGATCTCAGAGCGATTAATAAGATTATTCAGCCAATGGGTTCCTTGCAATCTGGGATCCCATTGCCTTCCTTGTTGTCTAAGGAATGGCTTATCATAGTGATTAATCTGAAAGACTGTTTTTTCACCGTTCCTCCACATGAATGTGATAAGGGAAGGTTTGCTTTCTCAGTACCTACTTTCAATAGAGGTCACCCAATAAAAAAAATATCATTGGAAAGTCTTGCCACAAGGAATGTTAAATTGTCCTACTTTATATCAGTATTTTGTACGACAGCCATTGGAGATGATTTGCAAACAATTTCCCACCCCATTATTTATCATTATGTGGATGACATCCTATTGGCTGATCCAGAGACCAATATTGTGGAAAGAATGTTTGATGAAGTAAAACAAACAAACAAACAACAAAAAAAAACAAAACCTTGCCTTCCTGGGGATTGCAAATCACCGCTGAAAAATACAAAGAGGGGATTCTATTAATTATAAATAGAATAGCCTAGGATATAAAATAAGCCTGCAAAGGGTTAGGCCACAAAAGGTACAAATCAGAAGAAGCCAATTAAGGACCCTTAATGATTTTCATAAGCTAATGGGAGATATCAACTGGCTGCAGGCTGTGAATGGTTTGGCCACTCAAGAGCTAAGCAATTATTTCAAACCTTACAAGGTGATAAGGATTTAAATAGCCCAAGGAAACTATCAGCTGAGGCTGAGAAGGAGTTAACTTTGGTAGGAAGGAAATTGCAAGATACACATCTAGATCTTATTGATCCAAAGATGGCCTGCATCTTAGTTATCTTACCTTCTACTCATTCCCCTACAGGAATTCTTATGGAGAGCAAAGATTATATTTTAGAATGGATATTTTTAGCACATAAATAGAGTAAGAAATTAAAAGCCTATATGGAGAAAGTCTCTGAATTGATACTTAAAGGAAAAATGAGGCTTCGACAATTAGTTGGAATGAATCTGGCTGAAATTGTGGTACCTTTTACTAACACGGAAATTGCCTCACTATGGGCACAAGATGAACATTAACGAAGAGCATGCAGTGACTTCTTGGGAGAGATTAACAACAGATGCCCTAAAAGCAAGCGGCCTTGGTTCATAAAAAGAACTTATTGGATTCTTCCTCATATAATAAAGAGAACGCCAATATCTGGAGCATCTACATTTTACACTGATGCCAGTAAATCAGGAAAGGCAGGATATAAATCAGAAGATGTAAATAAGGGCTGAGAGTCCCTATAAGTCAGTTCAAAAATCTGAATTATATGCAATAATTGTGGTGTTGTCAGATTTTTCAAGAGTCTCTTAATATAGTAACTGATTCTCAACATGCAGAAGGATTGTTTTACACATAGAGACTTTTGAACTTATGCAGGATGATTCTGAATTGACTTCATTATTTATTCAGCTACAACAAATAATCAGAAATAGGGGTTATCCACTATATATAACACACATAAGATCCCATACAGGTCTGCCAGGCCCTCTGGCACAAGGTAATAATGAAATTGACCAACTACTGATAGGAAGTGTACTAAAGTCTTCAGAATTCCATAAAAAAACACCATGTTAACAGCAAAGGTTTAAAGAAAGAATCTCCATCACTTGACAACAAGCCAAGGAAACTGTTAAACAATGCCCTACTTGCTCATTATATAACCAGATTCCATTGCCTATGGGAACTAACCCTAAGGGAACCCAAAGAAATGACATTGTAATGGATGTCTTCCATTTTACAGAGTTTGGCAAACTGAAATATGCACACCATACTACAGACATATTCAGGATTTCAATGGGCAACTGCATTACCGTCAGAAAAGGCTGATTCTGTAATTACACATTTGTTAGAAGTTATGGCCATTATGGGAATACCAACATAAATTAAAACAGACAATGGGCCGGCGTATATCTCTAATAAGATGAAGCAGGTTTTGAATATTACAATATAAAACATGTTAAAGGCATACCACACAATCATACAGGACAAGCAACTGTGGAGAGATCCAATTGAACTCTAAAGGAGATGCTTAATAGGCAAAAAGGATCAAAAAGAACCCCCAAGGGTAGATTACATAGTGCTTTATTAACCTTAAATTTTTTAAACGCTAATGAACAAAATACCACAGCTGCTGAAAGACACTGGATTGTGGAAAGAACTATTGAACTAAACGGCCTGTTTACATTAAGGATATTCTAACATCAGAATGGAGAATGGGAAATGTGTTACACTGGGGGAGGGGATATGCCTGTTTCCACAGGAAAAGAAAAGCTGTGGGTTCCTTTCAAGTTGATAAAAAACAGACATGAGAAAGGGAGACCTCCTGAAGACCTTGGTGACACAGAAGAAAAGGGAGACTAAGACAATCAACACAATAGGTGATCTATATGTGGTGATTTTTATGTCTCTGTATATGGAGACAGCTCTGGAACTGGCTGAGACTAAAATGTCTATAAACAGCCAATAACACCTATTGGGTAGAGATTTCTAATGTCTTGTTATTATATACCATCCTTTACAAGGACACATATACAAAGTTACACTGTAGTTTGACTATGTGATCAAGTTATCCTGAGGAAAGGCAGTCAGTCATCTTTCTTTATTGATCTTCATTGACCAATCTGTGCACCCTGCATGCTCCATGTAAACATCTTTTTT